>LOND01006066.1:19597-30419 GCA_014220965.1 Paragonimus kellicotti
TCCATACCAAATTGACAACTGATTCTAGGAAGGACTGTTTGAATAATTTACGCTAAACTTCTGACAAATCGGAGATAATTATGCAAAGGCAGATGTGGCAGAAAAGGAAATCCTTGTCTTTTACCCGCTTCACCTTAACACTCGAACACAATCTTTTATGTCCATATATACACAAATGTAACTTGTCTATGGTCATCTTCACTCTCAACCAATTTTCTAAAAACCTACTGGTCAATACACCATAAATGTTGATCTTGTGCAATAAATTGCTTACAAAACAAATTGATGTGATCAGGTCAACAGCAGTTTTCAGTTAGTCAGGTAACCGAATACATGGTAAGGCATAAGAGGCCAACCGATACAAACGGGAACGTTCCGCCTTACAGGCATGACAGCTGTTCATTACACACACCCATGGGAAGTAGTTAGAATGAGAGATAAGTGTACGTAAAGTACCCATATCTGTTACCAACTGAATAGTTCAAGAACTCCGCACATATTGTTATTGTTCTGCTAGACATCAACTAACATTTTGCCACGAAGACAATTTGGACGGCATGCAATGTTGTCGGACTCAGAAATCAATAACTTGGGAAAACGTTGGCGGAATTTATTGTTCATGCAAGTAAATTGTCGCACAATGCTAAAATGATTGATGTACGCTAAATAGGTGTTTTGTAGACTTGACTACATAGGAGACATTAGTGCTTTTCTTTGTTAAGTAAAAATTTCATTGTTCAGTTGAAACGAAAATCACAAATGAAAAATGTGGGGCAAACGTTCTTAGACGTATGTGCGGAAGTGTATTCATTGCCCTCATACACTGGATTAATCTCTGAAAGCGATTGAGGTTGTTAAAATTAGTGATCATTGTCTTCAAGCAACTCACAGAGTTGTGCTTAAACGTGTATGATGAATGAATCCGGTTTAAATGTTTAAAGTTAGTCTGGAACGGTGGTCGACAATTTCATTTGTAGGACAAATTATCTCCGAGGTTAGTCAGGAATGATTCATACGATGAAGGTGTATGATGTTATACAATCTTATTTATAAAGTTATTTGTTGTCATCGAATAAGCATGTTAAATGGGTACTGTGAGATGGAAATTTCGTCAGGATTTGCTCTCATCACATCCATATTCTTTCAAAAAATCCTGGAGATATGCAGTATATGAACTTTCAAGCACACTTGCTATAACCCACTTGTATGATGATGTGCACAGTGGTGCTAATAAGTAATACAACAGAAAAAATGTTATAGTATTAAAAATGAATGTTCACGACTGACGGGATAGGCAGTATAAGCTTGAGATACTCGACTGGTTCTCGTTATATGTGCCGTTCACAAAACTGGAATAAGACTCTCTGTATTTTCTCAGTTGGATGACCTGGTCAGGAAAGATCGCTCACGAAAAAGATCATCTCAGGATAAATACTCTTAGAATTGACGTGTTACAAGCTCGGATGGAATAGTGAACTAAAATGGATCGGACATTGACCCTGGAAGTCCGATTTTTACAATCGAACAAGGCTTCGGTTTAACTTTCCTATAACTCAAGGGAGCAACAGCTGAGGTAGGTTACAATCTACCAGTGACTATAGCTTAAATGTTCCATAGAAGACACGTGACACAGCATACAGAATTATCACAGCCTGTAAATTCATTTTCATGTTAGATATAGTTGGCAACATAGGTCACCCTTCAGGTGGCAGATAGAATTCTGGCCCTCGTCTGTTTTGTAAGACGAATCTTTGGATTAGCTTTTATGCTCCACTATCTCAAGATGTATAAGAGCTTAGCCGAGTTTTTGATTGTATCAAAAGGAAACATAAAAACTGTCTTATTACACCTGAAATATACTCTCGTGATCTGAATTTCTCGACTAGGTTGAAATGTTCATCCTGACTGAGCTTTCTCAGCAATGTATTGACTACTGATATGAAGTTGGGACAGTTATCTTCATTTGGCAGTTGTGTTCAAACGTTGGTAACGTGTACTTGTAAAAGTAGCCCATAGTCCGAAACAATAATGTTCGTTCTCTTCATTGTACTATATACGCACTAGTGTAATGGAATCTGGATATGAGCTCTGATTCGTAGAATAGGGTTCACTTAATTGAATCCAAGTTTTGTCGTCCTTCTGTCTGAGGATTTGGAATAAGAACGATCGTTAGTTGTACGTTTTACATCACGTAAAAGCGAGCATGCAATGTGATTTCCCGTTTCCCATTCTTAATTAGACGTGCGCTTCAACCCCGAATCAAAAACTAATTACGGAAAGCATAGCAGACAGGACACACAAGCCACACTGACGAAAGGCTAATTGAACTTGTAAATCATTCACACATGAAGGGAGAGTTTTCCTCTCGTAAAAGGACAATCCTCTGTTCACCTTAAGGCTAGCTCGTCGCCTCACATCTATTGCACGAATGTCCTAACCCCCTTTAGTACAATCCTTTCCCAACCTGCTTCATGATTTCCCATGAGGGACGACTCTGCACGAGGATGTGGAACATTCCACTGTCCTGCCTGTATTCACCCTTCCTTTTGGTGCATGGGCGCACAGGTTGCAAAGAAGCCAACAGAGATTGTGTGTAATGAGTCCTTACATGTGCGAGATTAAAAAAAATCCAGTGCAACAAATTCACGAATATCCACACACTGATTAGGTCGGATAATCTGGCCTGTTGAACATACAAACAATCATAATACGAACAGGAAACTCATTACAGTCAAACCGAAAACAAAATAGAACAGAAAGGCGCGAGTGAATATCTCCTTAATTGATAAACTCCTTTCCTCGGGCGCATGAACTAACACTGAGTGTGGGATATTCCACGTGGCCGGTTTTGACACACATCGCTTGCAACCGATAATCAGTTTTTTGGTTCGGATTAACTTAATCCGATGAGTGGACATTGTATCCATTTGACTATGAGCTACTATGTAGTATTTCTTCACATAAACTAAATGAGCGACCTAATTAGAATACTCCACACTATTTGTTCTACAACCCAGCAGTTTTAGTCAGCCTTTTACAATATATCTGCTTGTACACCCTATTCAACATTTTGTAGGTTTACAGACAAACTGTTTGCGAGTAAACAAATCCCCCCTTGCACAACTTCTGTTCATCACACAGTCACGGGTTGGAGTCAAGGTTACTAGGACTGCATGGGTCTGGAATCGGACGATCTCAAAGTGGTAAACTTATGAGAGAAAATCGTTTGAAGTGCAGCGGATAGATAGACCAAAAGATAGAGTACCTAAAGGCTGCTTACTGTTGCAGCCATAATGGAGTGGACATTAGTGGGAATGGCGCTGGCCAAGCATAGTATCCAGCGATGAAGTCAAACAGTTGTGGATAATGAAGAAAATTAGTTTTCATCCTGTTGAACCCAAGCTATGTAAGTTCAAACAACTCCCTATCCTTGTGTGAACACTGCAGTGATGGCTACATAACGGTCACTCAGGATGTGTAGTTCTTCGGTCTGTATCCTGGTTGAGTGCCGCCAGTAAACTGTAAGAACTAAGTTAGCAACTTAGGTTGCCATCCAGGTCGGCAAGCCATGGAATACTCTCACATATACAAGAAACGAAATGACACGAATGTGGAAAACAGACCTTCATCAGTTTACTGACTGCAATCAATTCTTTACACAATAAATTTGGTTGACAGCTTGTGATAATGATGTGACCAATCTGTGCAATTACACTTGTCCAAAGGCAAATTATCAGAAGTCTTTTTTTAATCAAACTTGTGAATTCCATGTCTGTATTGGGCACGTTTTTTTGAATGTGTCAACATCTTCATGATATGCGGGGAGGGGACCGCTTTTAGAATTTTGAGTAGTTAAGATATGATTAAGTCGTCGAGAAAAGACTAAACTAATTGAAAGGAGTAAATTTGTGATTGCATTTTTCTGTGAAGGATCTGTGGTCTAGAATTGCTTAAATACTAGTATGTACCTTAGGAATACTCGCCACGCCACGATCGCCTGGTTGCCGTTTTTTGTATTCCAGGTAGCTGCTGCGTAAAATGTACAAAATTTCTCTGCCATGCGGTTGGGAAAATATTCGTGTTATTAAGTTTAATCAACTAGTGGAAGCCACAGTGTTGATGTTGGAGTTAACCAAACAAGCTAAATGATTCAGATTGTTGTTTTACATTACATTTCAGGCCTACACTGTACAGCAGTGATATATCCAGAGGTCGGATCGTCTTAGATTCCTCAGTGGCATCAGTTGGAGAGGATCTCGTATTGAAGGTCAGATGCTAGCAAATGTGTGCACATACACAAAACGCACCCGTACGCATATGTTCACCACCGTAATCCAGTTTGTAAACAGTACTAAGACAACCATCAGATGAGTGAATATCTGGTTAGGCGACCTATGCATGCATGAGTAGCGTTGCAGCATTGTTTATAGAATAAATGGGGTATCGAAAGAGCGAAAAAGCGACTAATTGACGGATGGCAAACTTAACGTTTTCTGAAAGTTCGCCGCATCTGTTTTTGGAACACCTTGCAATCAAGTAAGGTTCGGTTGTGATTACTCGTGGACGTTCATTCCTATCGCTGATAATATAAAGGTATCCATGTTTCACTGCACTTGCCTGATCGAGTGAAAGAAAGGGGTAAACTTGCAAGGAATGGGGCTGCACTCTAAGCCACTCAGTATACTTTGAAAGTGGACCACTAAAGTCGATATACTGAATGACTTTACGGGTTTGAACAAGGCAAAGAACTGTTTTCAAAGAGACCTACTTACAAGCTTCACATATGAAATATCAGAAAGCCTGGCGCTGTAGTACCATGGTACCGGAATTTAAAATTGTTGAATCAACACATAGCGGATTTGACGTCCGCAATCATCTTTCCCTCAACCGAAAAAACGACGATAATCCAGTTATATAGTTGAATTGTTGATGAGTAGTAGGGGATTTGGTTAATTTCAAGTTGAACATCACCCACAATTGATCGCAGCTGTCGCATTCCCATAGACTTTCCAGTCGGCCCTTCTTGGTCCACAAGTCAATACGATGTTCAAACCGTGGAAGTAAGGTAATCCATTTACCCAGATAGCATTGGACATGAGTGACGACAAGTCTGCTGTAACTGCCGGATAATAGTTATATAGTTGAATACTTATAGAATGTAGTTGAGCAGGTCTCCAAAACAACATGGTCACAATGTTCGTTTTACATGCGTGCACGTTGTGAGGGCTGAAACGGCAAGACATGATACAATGCATTAAATGTGTTACATGAAACAGCTTAGCTACATTTTAGCGGGTTTCCAGGGTCTCAAAGTGAGGGCGCTGTCAGGAGGCGAGCTGATGGATATGGGGTATATGGATTACATGACCCTATTTACGTGTAGATCTTATTGTATTGACTAAATAATGTTGATGATGTGTATGATACTCGCATTGCACATTCAAAACACAAGTCGCTGTTGACAAACGGGATCAACACTGACCCTAGTACTACAGACGGGCCGCTTCAAAGTACTTATCGCTTCACCTACCTGTGTGGTACCATCATAGCAGCTTGTACTGTTTCGGACAACGCATTTAAGAGAATAGCAAAAACTGCGGTACGTTCGCAAATCTCTATCATTTGAACAGTTACATGGACGTTCAAATTCCTTTTGACGAAAGAATTTATGCTACAGGTGTGCGATCAGCCTTGTTGCAGGAATATGAGATACAGCACATTCAAATGGATGCTGCACACAATCAGTCAGTATTCGACCATCGTTATCTCCAACTATTATACCAATAGCTCTAGCTAGGTCGAACACTCCATAGATTATTGGAATGCCCACCTCATCGCGCGTTGAATAGTGCTGATTCTGACTGTCGGAAATATGCTTCAGATTGCCACTGGAAGAAGTCGATGTGAACTACGATGACCATGGCCATCTCGGTAAACACCCCTGGAAAGTGTTGCCTGCCAGGTTGGAGAATATGTGACCAGTCACATCAATGGCTGGAATCCGTGTCGGACATGTAATATGTAGTAGTCAATGTCTGGGCTGGACTCGTAGGACTGTTGACTCTCCTACTGCAGGAGTTTCTATCAGTTCTGCTTTTTTCACCTTGTTACTTTCAGTTTTGAACTTGTCAGCTCAAGGACTACCGTTGGGAACGACAGCTAACAGAGCATTAAACGCAAAATGACTGATTCAAAGTCGGCAATATGCTTACGTAATAGCTATATAGTTTCCTGTCTGACTGCACATTTTTGTTATGTTTTGTTCAAAATCATTTGTTTTAAACATAATGCTCTTTGTTCAGTCGTTTTCATCATTTGTTTTGCCGGACTAGGCTCACATGGAACAACCACGTTCACTTCCTATTGTAAGTTGACTGTCTGAAACGAATTTTTATTGACTTACTCCGTATACGATCTGGAAATGTACAACTACACTCTGATTATCAACAGGTCTGCATGGACTTTCATGCTGACAACAACATTTCACAGATGGTTAGAACGTATCATGTTCTTAAACTGTATGGATTAGACTACAAGTCATGCTAAAGATGGATAACAGACTGATAGTCGGATTACATAACCACTATGGGTGTGAAAGTGTTAGTAACTGGAGAAAGACTTGTGATAATTTGCCAATAAATGATGATTATCGATAAAACTGGGGAAAGAATGTTTAACTAGAAAACCTGTAGACTGACTATGCACTCTTGAGGTGAGTCCACATGTTGCTAATTACTTTAGACTTCTTTGAAACATGGTGACGTTTGCGAGATACAAGTCTAGAATGACCGAAAATGGATAATGCATTACAATAAAAAGGGACAAGTAATGAGTTGAACTGATTAGCATAATACATAAAACTCCATAAGTAGCAGTGAACCATTTAAAAGTTTCTGGAGAGATTAATCAAATTAGACAAAAGCACGGTGTTAGAAATCACCTGTTTCAACTATACAGATATAGTTGATTAAATTGCCTGTGGATGACAGTCACTTCAACATACTCAAAGAACTTTGAAGAGCAACCCTTTCTGGTAGACAAGCAGTAAGGACAACTATTGGTCGTTAAACGAACAAACACATGATTATATAAACTGATGACCTTCCGTATACATTTAACTATTATATGTTTTTCAGTTATTGATTTCACGCAAATTGTCATGTGGTATAGTACGGAACACTGTTCATGTAAGATTGGCGCTCCGTTCATTGTCATTTTAAGCCTTGTGAAATATTAACCAAACTGACACAATACATTGATCGCCAATGTCATCTCAAAGGGTATCATCTTACCGAACCATATTGATGGGTTTGTTACGTTCTACTTGTGTTAACGGCGTTTACTTATCGGACAAGCATGACTTAAAATGTCATATTTTGACTACATATAACATCGACAACTCGACTGTTCGGCTGCGAATTCGAAGCCCTGCGATACCAAGTTAGATTTCTATCAGTCTGAGAGTATCGTGTTCATGTCACCACTAAATCTTGATAGCGATATACACCAGGCCGCAGTGGAATCTTAGATCACAGGTGGCGGATATGTAGTCAACTGAAACAACTCTGTGTATATCCTCGGAAAAACACGTTATAGCAACTCTCACATTTACAAGAACATTGCCACTTGCCCGCATAAAAAGAACGAACCTCAACTATTAATGGCTAGATATCTTCAGGGTCCTTAAAACGTCCTACTCAAATCACGTCAAGTTTTTCGGCAAGGTTTCACCACGTCTTCAATACTTGATGCACTTTTTCTCCGCATTTCTCCTAGTGATGTACTAATCACTAAGGTCAGCAACTACTTTTGGACGTTGTACCAAATCACAACTAGATAATTCGTGTGTGAATGGGAGCCACCAACGCACGTGGTGTCAGTAGTTGAACGATGGTCAACTCAAAATCCAAGCTCTTCTTGCAGGTTACAAGAAGGTTTCATGAGAGATTATTGTAAGATCAAATCACCAAACGGTTACATTTGAATAGTATTCATTATAGAACTATCGGCTTTCCAGCTGGTTACTCCGTTTATAGTCTGCCCATAGGGACAAATTACCTGAGTGCGCAAACGATTTCGTTCATAACGCACTGAGAAACTGAACCCAATACGGTTGGTTTTTTTTTTTTTTTTTTTTTTTTTTTTTTTTTTTTTTTTTTTTTTTTTTTTTTTTTTTTTTTTTTTTTTTTTTTTTTTTTTTTTTTTTTTTTTTTTTTTTTTTTTTTTTTTTTTTTTTTTTTTTTTTTTTTTTTTTTTTTTTTTTCCAAGGGGCGTGAAGCTCGATGACTTTCAGTTAGGCAGGCAAACAGAGGAGTCGGAGAGCGTACCTTAATCTTCCCGTTCCTCGTATCTAAGAAGAACAGTTGATGTCTTAAAAGTGATCATGCAAATGAGAATCCTCCTCTTAGATCCGAAGCACACTATGCACACGTGGGGCTCTTTAGAACGCGGTCTAATGTCTGATGAAATCGTTAAGGAGGTGGACATTCTGGGTTGGAAATAAATAGTACTATACTGCTCTATACTTTACTATGCAGAGTATTATCAATGTACTATGTCACACAATGTACTCTATTGTAAGATCAGACACCCGTATGACAAGCACGATGATTGTTTTTCTTGGTCAACAAGTCAATACGATGTTCAAACCATGGGAGTTAGGTAATCCATTTACCCAGATAGCATTGGACATGAGTGACGACAAGTCTGCTGTAACTGCCGGAAATTGCATAAGTTAGTATTATAAATACTCATTTACTAAAGAAATCCGTTAGGATTCATGCCATCACATTTGAAAGTTCAGTCACAATCTCTTGTGAGTATCCATTGGAGTTGGGAATCGTTTAGGTGAATATATGTATACCTATCGGACTTATTTAATAAATGGGTGTCAGATGCCAAAGAGACCTAAGATGATGGGCGTTTTCAATCGGATAAAAATTCCCGTCTGGCATATACATATGTCAAACCGGAATTTTTTCTACCAACTTAAGGAACCCCAGTTATTCGATATGCTTGACATTCTTTTCTCCACTAATGACTAAACCCAGATTCCGATTACAGCGGGTTGAACATCACTCACGTTTTCGGATTGTATCATGGTCCGTACACACTTACATTTCAACCATAATCAACAGTTCGAAACAAAAGTGAACGTATCAGGATTCTTGTGTTACTTAAAGACTCACTGACCACCTAGAGACTGAACAAAGCATTCAAATAAAGGAGAGTTGTAACCAAGTAATTTCTTCTAAGCAATGCAACCTGAACAAAAATCTAGTGGCGTCATATGACCCCTAGCCATCCACAAAGGTAAGATATCGCTGTTATATAAAAGAGGCCGGAAAAGATTTAGCAATGAACATCCTTGTAAACTGCAAAGATAGTTATTGACACTTGGGATCATGCCACCAACTTAGGCAATTCGTCCGACAGTCATAAGGCTGCCTGTGTTATGACTAAATGTTTGTAAGTTTTACACAGACAGATCTGGTCTTCCTAAGAGGTATTCAGACTGGATGCCACTTAGTGACACTAAGGTTTTATCAGAAATTGTCTCAAGGTGGTACTGAATGATCCGAGTAGTACATTAATGCCGATCTCTACTGGATGACCAGCTGGGATGACAGCAGTCCACGACGGCTGGACAAAAAGCATGACAGAGTTTCAACAGAGCTCCAACCAGGCTTAACCGATGGTTCTTACGAAACTGTTACCTTACAAATTAATTCTTTCACAAACTCGGTTAGGTATAGTCTATATTTTTTACGAATAACTAGAGAATAAGAACTGACGAGTTTTGAAAGGGGTGTTTTCAGTTTTGTGTAATGAATCTTAACTCTAGATAAATGAAATCACACGAGAAATTCTCAAAACCGTGACTGCGATTTACGTTGGTGTCAACTAAAACCAAAATATGAGAAACTGCTCTGGAAGGAGTAAGAGACAAACGCCTCAGAGAAACAGAACAGTATTATGTGAGATATAAGCGCGAAGCGGTATGGTAGGCACTACTTAGCGGATTTCAGTGGTACGTTTTCAAAACCAACAATGCACAGAGTTATAACATGTTTGTCGTTGTTTACATAAGGTGTGTTTTCACAAATAATTGTATGGACCAAAAACGAGTACGTTGGGTCAAAGGTCACATCATTTGGGCCGACTATCAAGAGATTTCGTTAACTGACATGAACTTGATCTGAATGGTTCAGAACACAGGGAGCACAAGCTGCGTGACCTACATAAAGGGCAGCGATGCCTACAGTAGACTATCTTGCACAAATGGTGGCTTAATGCGTGGCGACGTTTAATCTGAGTAAGTGTATTGAATTCATGTTGTCCCCTGGAAACTAGGAATTTCGTTTTGCATTCAAATACTTTGTTATGCTGTTCTCGCCCCTAAGTCATTACGATACGATGAAGTCGGATTGGAAAAGTCCATCAATGATTCCAACAGTGAACAAAGATTGAGAATACACAGTCTAACTGACTCACAAAAACGCACGTTTAAACACGTTTTGACAGAAATATAACCATAAACTAACTTGTCTAATCGCTCTTACATTCTGATTATAATTGACACTTGGAATATTTACCTGCTACATACTGAGCTCCAATTCCAGTTGATTACGTGAATCACAATCGAACAACTGGACCACTTCCAAAGTTGGCAATCAGTTCTAGTTTCATTTTTGGCCGTGGTTATGGCAATAGCACACATTTTTATCGTGACCGAGTTTCAGATTCCACTTTACGTTTGTGAGACGACTACATTAAACACTGGGATTTAACCACTGGAAAGTTTTGTATGGATACACGGTGA
>LOND01006068.1:12534-22658 GCA_014220965.1 Paragonimus kellicotti
CCGGCTGACCAACATGTATGCGGTACTTTTAGCCGCTCGTTTCGAACTGGAATACGGGTCTGCATGTTACATCATTCAACAGTGTTACGTGTGACCCATTAAACATACTACCCGAATATACATCAAATTCAGGTCGTGTTTATACAATTAGTTTTATATTTCGGTAAACATGTTAACAATTATCTCCCGGAGATCGCCGAAGTCGTTTTCAAAGTTTCTGCTTCGTTGCTCAGTCTCACAGTCTATTTTTGTTGTTCAGCAAATGTTGCGAAACCTTTAATGAAGTTGCAGTGTTGCTTAACCTGCAAACATCTCATTATATTAGGGAGTTATTTAAACTGTTCACAATGCACTTCAACGTCTTGAAACGTCATAACCTTTGAGGGAGTTCTGAAAGTCTAAACATTTCCAGGGTGTTGTTCATGACGTGCACTTTGCGCTTATCCAAGAAATATCTTGAATGATACGGAGCTGTGCAACATTCAACTGATAATTACTGTTACGAAATGCGTCTGCCTTATCGTATATTTTATTTGTGCTATGTTGCCTAGTAGACCAAGTGCCTGAAATGCAATAATCTTTATCAATTCTGTCCTAGTAATCATGGCTTGGAGGGATAACAATTATTGCCTATCATCACTATCCACATTTGCGTTTCGTCCCAAACGAAGCACACCATTTTATGAATTCCAACAAATTTGGCCGGATACCGATTCTCAACAAGGAAACGCTCAAGCACTTCTTTTCAGACTTTGGGTCGAAATTGTTAAGCTTCTTTGTAAGCAGCCTGTGGCCAACTCTCAACTGCGATCAGCGCTGATGGAACAGGATTTTATCGACGCATTGGACGACAGAGTGGACGGGATCTTTCGACAGAGGAAGGCGGAGGACGTGTCCAAGTGGCTAGTGCCGACGATGTTTCGGCGCGTAATCAACACGCTAACATCCGAATTGTTGTTCAGTTGTAGCCCCAAGAGTTTGTTGTCTCCCAGCATGTTGGTATTACAGCATCAAATGCTCGCCACTTTTGATAAAAAAGCGCAGACACAAACAATTCCATTATCGTGCCACCTCGATTTCAATCGTGTGACATTTGCTCGTTCCATTGTTTTGTTGCCATTTTGTGAGACCACACGGATAAATGTTTCACGCAATTGACTGATGCGAATGAACAAAATGGTTGCATTTCTCAATATAAATTTTTCTCACTTTTCGTTGATCAGGATGAAGGTTACTCACTGTTTCATATTGTTGTCGGAGAATTTTCATTAAATTGGCACGGATTATGGCATTCTAAATGTTTGCAAATAGACATTCAGAGTAGAATTTTCACCTAAAATTAGGTCTGCGAATTCCGTTTACAACACAGTCTTATGAGGCGGCTTGCTGAAAATGTAACAGTGTGACTTCATAGGCATGACATCTTCCATTACATGTGTTTCTTCACTCATATGTGGATTGACCAATTAGGATCGAGTGGCCATGCGTCACCAATGAACAACTTCAACTCAGCTCCACATAGAAACTATATAAACTGCAATGTTGGTGGCACCAAGCAAATTAAAATACGATGTCGCCTATGTTATTTTTACTCACGTTATCGGTTGTACATTTCTACGAATGTGGTACGTTTAGTTATGATTGAATTTATCGAATCAAAATGAATGCAAGATTTGTGCTCAAATGTTTTTGATTAATTCAACTCATATGTCTACTGTAACTTGACATTTTGTCGTTGTTACATTGATTCATCACTTTACAGACGAAACTTTCACTTGTGTTTCTCTCACGTGGTTTATCTTCAACATTTTCAAAGTGGTGGCAGCAATAACTTCGGCCAATCTCCGAAAATATATAACACTGTTTGCCATGCTGTATAAGATTTATTCGCTTGATCAACACTGACATTTCCACTTGCGTTCATCATGGAATTATATTTAGTATAGTTATGCACATTTCAGTCAACCAGTATAATTTGCTCTGTTGTGAACCAAAACAGTACTCACTTAGTTCAACCATTCTATAAGACAGACTGCCTGGTTGAGCGTCACCTATAGATTCATGCAGCAAATTAATAGAGCCAAGTGAATAGCGATTTCAGGTGAACATTGTTATGTAAACGCTACGGAAATTGAGACTAGATTAGCTCTTTTCATCGCATCAGCCGTGGTTTCTGAATCGATAGTAAATTAGTCATCGTATCCACATGAACAATGTGGAGTTCCTTTGAAACCTAGTTTTTATGTGAAGGACTTCTCCTCACCTGAAATAACAGAGACCATTCATTATATGAAGAACCATCTCACGTTTTGTATTTCGGTTGTTTTTTCGCAACGTGGAGCCACTTCGATGTGAGGATGTTCGAATGCTGGCGCACTAGTTCATAATAACCACAGCTTTCACACTTCATCCTCGCTATGTTTCATCAAGAGCTTTCGCCCTCCTTCTTAGTTGTACATCAGATGTACCATCAGTCAGAAACCAGTGATGTTTGTTGTGACTGATTGAAAGATCATTTGCAGAATGCGAGCTTGCATGTTCCATTAATCTGATATATAAACTTATATATAAATATATATTTATATTTATATACTCATGTATATTTATAGTGACCATAACGTTCTATCACGTGTTGTGTATGCTGCAAACCGTTTTAAGTAGTAGATGATTCGAAAGTCTATTTCATTTCTAGATCTATGAACGAGTTTAAATGTGAAATTTCTATACTCCTGGTGTAGGCTTTGTAGCTCAGCTGGTAGAGCGCTTGCCGCGTTTGAGGCATGGTGTTTCTGTCGCTGGTTTGAATCCAATGAAGCCCTGACTTTTCACAATTGGGTCCCATTCAGAGTTATAAATTATCCTATCGTACATTCTGTAACTAATCCATTCGTCAGACATACAATGTGAGGTTTTGATCATTACAACTAGAATCCCATCAATATTATGGACGTAAGTCAGCTATTCAGGTACACGAGTCAGTACTCAACATCGTTTGATGTTCTCATGTTAGTCACTATCACATGCTGCGGGTTTATAATATTTATCTCCACGGTAACCTTCACTTAGGCGACAGTCAACATGGGTCACTAACTGATTCCTCGTTTATGCACGGGAAGCAATATAAAACACGGGCGAAACACTGGTGTATTAATAGCGCAATGTATATGAAAATGACATGTATGAACATCGGTAACGCCATGTTGAACGACGTGCTACTTCAGCTGCCAGTAAAACTGTATGGACCGAATTCGGTATTCATGCTGCAGTTATGCAAACGTATAGTTCACGAAGATTAGTCTGAAAACATTTTGCTTAGAAGGCTCAAAATACTTCCCAGTACGTTGTCGTTCATACCAATATGAGAGATATGAGTAAGTGATGGTGTCCGTTTCATTGAACTGATTGAGAGGAGGAGTCATTTTGGTGACGGGATTTTACAATTTCATTTGTTTCGTAGGTGATTGATCCAACATTCTCATCACTGTTATCACAATAAATAGACAAGAACACTAGTTCACAATTCCCCTTCGCGACTCACAATGATCTTATTTTACGTAACGAAAAGATTTAAAAGGAAACAACTGCATATACTCATGTTTCATTCCATTAACTGCATACATACGTGAACGTTCTTGTGTATATGACGAGGGAATGAACTGCTCCAATATACTCTAGCTGATGTGAACCTTGCGGTATACATTTTGCTGCGCAGCCACCGTTGGTTATGCGAGCATACTGGAAACTTTCGTGGAAATAGGCATTCTGCACATTCCCAAAACAATACGAAACAGCTCTCTTTCTCGGCCGAATTTCAACTCACCCAATTGCTAAATGCTAGCCTGCATCCGAACAATGGAGAACTTTTATAGCATTTATGATTGCTGTTTTCGTAAAGCTAAATAGTAAGCAGTATTTGTAATGAACGAGGAAGTTAGGATGGTCTGGATAATCTCGTGTAAATTGAATGCCAAAATCGTTGTGCAGAACAGTCTCGTTTCTTCATACTGTACGCGAGAACTCAATCCTGAAGCAATACAGTCGCACCTCTTTGGAACTCAAACTCACGAGACGCAAGCTAGAGCAAAGCTCAAAATTACAGGGACGCAAGCATACACTAGCAATTCTAGACCAGTAGGTTAACGACGCACTGAAATAAATAACCCCAATTACAAGTTGCGAAATCAGTACCTTTATAACTATGTATGTGAAAGTGAACGTATCATTTGTGGGAAAAACATGAGCTTCTGATTTGGAATAGAAACTCCATGAAAGAAATAGCTCGAAATAGTGATTTGTGTACGGATATTGTTCATATTTGCCTTCGAAGTAACAGTGTTATCTGATAAAAGCAGCGTTGTCAGCAAATTGGTTTCTTCTGACTTGTGCACTGAGCATACACAGATGGAACGTGTTCATCCCTCACCATCTCGTTTATAAAATAATGCCAGTTGTACACAATGCATTGAGTTGTGTAATTGGTTTCCGTTAGATTAGTTATCGAGGTGTCCAGTGCACTAATCACACAACTAACTACAATCATCGGAGAGTGTATTGTTTTTGGAACTACACTTTAGATTGGGAGGTGGCTAGGCAAAGTACGTTCTACATTTATTGACATGTTACTTCATGTAATATCCTAATGCACTCTGAACACTGAGTTATTTCACCGTCGACTTGGAAATGGTGTTCATGGGTTGCATTACTGCCGCGAACTCATGCCTGAGTGCATAGCAGAATGAGCACTCATCGTTTGAAGATTGTTTTACGTGTATAACGATGTTGAGATGTATTGGTTTCGATCGCTATACAAAGTCATTTTCCATGTTTCAATATAATTTAGTTCACATTCCCGCAATCCGTAAGCAAACGATTGAATCATTCACAGCTTCCTAATTAATATATATTGTTCAACCGTTCAAATAGTCAGTCAGAGTACAATGAATCGCTTGTAATTTTTTGTGATAAATTCTCTGATGTAAATGTCACATACTTGGTTTAATGCAATTTTCGTCCAATGGTTTTTTCAAACAGAATTATCGGATATCTGTGAGTTTTGTATTGCAAATTCAACATGACAGTCACCACTGCCATTGAACAAGTGTCATAGAAAAACGTATTTCGTACGAATTATATCAGTATCAGAGTAATATTAGATTTCTTAATTTCTTAATTGTTCAGAAAGCAATGGTTTTTATACTGAAGAAACATCACTGCATTTCAAAACATTCGCGAATTAGATCCAGAGGATTTTTGTAAGTTGACCACTGTTTCTTTTAGCTTTGTCGTCCGCTTCTGAGTAACGAGGCTGAATATGTCATAACAACTGATTTTGTACTGTTGATACCAGTCGTTCATCTCCTCTCTGTCAACATACATATGAGATTCCATGAAATCACATCCTCTCACTATCTGATGCATAACCAAACGCATTTTACCTGGATTTAAGCTGCTTATTTTAAACCTACTGCGCATTTTACATGTTTCTGTTTATTAGACCCGAAATTCAAAGGTCAGTGTTCATGTTTTCTTTTACTGTAATCTTTCCGTTATGGATGTTACATTGTGTGGATTTACAAGCAGCAACATTTTAAGAATAAACGGACTAGACTGCTCTGATGACTGATTAAATCAAGCATCTCAAGAAAACGAAGTTTTGCCGATAAAGTTGAACGTGATAACTTGTAATGACTATATTGGAATGCATTCTTGATATACAAACTGTAATTAATTTCGTACGCCAAGTAGAATAAACGCATAAGGACAGCGTTCAATGCAAAAGCTTCCGGGCAACTACGATATTGCTTGTCAAGGCCGTTGTTGTCTGATTTACATCAACATTAACGCGCTACGTCGTGTGAGGTTTACGGTAATCAGCTCACCGTATATTTTGCTTGAACTGGTTGAAAGTAAGCATAACGTAAATAAAGATCATTCGCTCCTGATGGTCTTTAACAATTCATGTGGCCGCGACCAGAGTGGCTTTTCATCACTGCGTTTGACAAACACGTGTTTGGTATGGTTGACAGGGGTTTACTGAAACCCTGATTAGCTCGGGTAACAGATTTTTATGAATCACATAAAGCTTCGTCAATGCATGAGTTGTTACACAACTAGTAACATGAATAACGTATGCATACTATAGCACAATTGTAGAAAGAAACTGGAAGCTTATGCTCCGAATGTTTAACGTAGAGTACCCAATCTACCAGAAAAAGTTTCCTATTAGAAACGCGACATAACGGTACGCTTAGAACAATTGTCAGGGCGTTATTGATTAACGAACCCACCCTGTCGAACAGTGATGTATGGATTAATCTGTATTTTGCCATATAGCTTTCGCGAATACAGAAATATGTGCCGAATGTTATGTGTATAAATATTTGAAAAGCAAACTATCTGTGGTGAATTCAGAGAGCTGACGCGCTTTTGTTTGCGTATCAGGAAGCAACACTTGTGAGTTATATCCAAAATTAGCAAATTAGCAATTAGCGCTGCGTTTAATCGTCGTTTGTTCAATTTCTGTCCAGTTAATTCTGAAGATTTTTATGTCGCAATATGCTTAGTTATTCACACTCAGTTGACGCTATGTTTGATCATCATATCATATATTATCATATATCATATCATATATTTTCATAGTTTTCAATGATGAAACATTCAACTTTATGCACAGTATTCATTGTACGTTTCATGGCACGAAATTACATAATACAAACGGCGTATCTTGTGAACGTAACAACACATTTAATGTTACTAATTTTTCCTAGTCGAACGAGGTGAGCTAATTTCCTTGCAGTTGTTTTTTCGAACAACATTAAGCCCATCGTCGTTAGCTGTCTGCGTACCGGTTAATACCGCTAAGTGAGCAGTGTTTCATCGTTGTAGATAAAAAAAGTGACTGATTTTACTTATTCCAAAAGTGTTCTGAAAAATGTTACTAATCAGATTTCTGGCACGCCTGATGAATTAAATCAGACTCAATCGTGAGAAGTCCAGACTTCGGCTGGATTCACCACCAGCGACAGAAACAACATGTCATAACGCGGCAAGCGCTCTATCCAGCTGAGCTACGAAGCCAAACCAGAAGCTTGAATGTTTCACTCTTGTGCTCGGTAATACAATTTCTCTGCTCAACATTGGCTTCGGTTGATTTCGGCGTGAACTGTTCGAGAAATCTTGCCGGAGCAGTCGATCCCTGGATCATTTGGTGGATTCCATATGAGACAGTGGGACAGATGGGTACTAGAGTCGAAAGATGAAACTTCCGACCTCCTGGACTGGTTTCCTAACTTGGCTGGTTGGGTGCTTGCCGCGTTTGGGCATGCTGGTCCCGTCGCTGGTTTGGATTCAGCCGGAGCCTTAACTTTTTCACAGTTGGGTCTCCATCAAAAAATAATAATATATCACTGCACACGTTGAAAAAAGCTGAGTTGAAATAACTCCCTAATATCTGAATGGTAAACATACCCTCATTGGTGCGGAACACAGACCTTTCCTGTTCCTTCGGATTTCCGGGCTCCTGGAGTAAAGGCTTGTTTTCTTTGTAAAAATTAAGTGTTTATTCCGGTGCAACGCGAAACTTTGGCAGGATTTTGCCTGTTAGCCAATGTCCTGAGCTGACCACTTAAGCTCTGAAAAGCAAATTACGCAAGTTCTACAGGAGTGAATGGCAATTGTTACATCACAATCGACGAAACACATTATTAATTCGAACTTCTTTTACCCCGTCGTGTCTCAGTTAAAGACGGTGAGTAAATCATTCGTTGTTATGAAGTCCAGACTGAAAGCCAACAACTCATTGGGTCAATGTTTTAAATGTTCATTTCTGTTATAGGTGGACTGGGTGAGTTGATCTTTTTTCAAACTTGGAATGATGGAATCGTAGTTGTGTGAGGCATTTAAACAGTAATGTGGCACCCAAGCCGCTCACGCTGGAAAGTATTATCACGCAGAAAATGCACTCCTTGAATGCACTGGTTAATTCACATCTTGAAGTGGCTGCGTGGAATGTCAAGTTAATGTGTGGTCTATTTTATTGTTGATAGTTATAGAGTAAAGGCACACGGCTCATGTAGTCTCAAAACAACTAATGTTATGCCTTCCGCTGCTAAACTTTGCATTTTTAAGATTTACACATGCGACTTGTCATTTCTGAGCAAGAAATAGAAGGTACACAGATGTTTTTGTTCCATGTCAGGTTGAAATGTTTAGCGAAACAGTATCAATATCTCAGAACGCTTGCAATTTGTTAATTTGATTGCTAGTGAGTACTGAGGGATTTAAGTTGTATGTAGATCGAACATCGCTCACAGTTGATCGCGGCAGTCGCCTCGCCACACGGCATTCCAGTTAGCCCTCACTACTCAATAAATATCGAAATGTTGTTCGACTAGTTTGTGATTTCAATTTGTATAAAAGTCCTAAACATGGGTTCATCGATTAGAGTTAACAAGACAATTACTATCATCTCTGGAGGCGATCGCGCAAACGGAGCACAACTCACAACGTGGCTGATTGTCTATGTATGTTGATACAATCAAGCCTACTGTGAGATCATTTTTATGGTAGACGTCACCGTTGCCCATCAATGCGAGATCGATGTTCCGGCCTTGTTGCGGCACGAGTTTTACAGGAGTGAAGCTCGACTGTGAGGATCATCTTTTCGAGTAACTGACTACAATCTCTGGAGATGCGACTGTTGTGATGAATTACATATGATGTTAAATCTATGTGTGGATGCGTTGGGGGGTTTCTGACATTTGAAAACAAACTTGTGGCCCTGTGTACAACACCAAATCTCATAGATCAGAAAAAGTAGGTTTAAATCAAGGAAACAATGTTTGAAAGTTTATTTCAACATGCTAGGAACTCAGCTCCATATCTGGACTTGTTCTATCGTTGTGCACCTCGGAGCAAACGGTCTTCATATCTCACCACATTGCATGTGTTTCGAATATGCTCGTTAGCTCAGGATGTGTTGATATCCTAGAATTAGTAAGAAACACAGTTGTACATTTTGTATCGCGTAACTCAAAATATCTACTACACGTTATAAATCGCCAGCAACGGGCGTTGGTGATATTTCAACAATCTGTGTATTATTAGAATACAGATGCTGATTTTCGTGGACAGTCTCACCAAAAATCGATCCGGCATTAGTGTGCATCCGTCTACCTTGTTGATTCAAAATGAAGAGACAGATCCTCCATCATACAAGTCTTGTTTTAACAGTGAAGCAACGGTTGATCTGTCGAATTCGCATTCCATCTAAATCAACTAAGCATATAGAGATACTGGCGGAGGATAAATCTCAACTGCAATCGAGAACAGGGTAACAGAACAAACGTCAGCAGAGTGAAACAGTATTGTGGAATTGCGTACCTTATGACAAACGGGAAGTGTACATTTGATCGGGCGAACGACTGGGCAATGTAACTAAAATCAGTTAAGAACGCCTTCTTCCGAAGTCGTTGTGGGCATAATGAGATTTCCCGCTTGTCGTGTTTTATATAAGGTTTAGTCGAGGTGAACGCTGTTTAACCCATTCAGCACACACGCATTAATGGTTTGGTGGTACGCTGAGGGCAGTACGCAACAGGGCAATTCCTCGAAAACGCATGGATATCAGTTCAGATAGAGTACTCGTACACGTCAAACTATGAGTTGATGTAAAACAAACAACATTTTAATACTGAACAGTTCAATTCACAGATAACCGGCAGTTTACGTCGAAGAATACAAAATCACTGTAGCGGTATATAAAAATGCTCAGCATAAACCAAAGTCTAGACTGACAATTCGATTCTGTATATTGTTGAAATCATTGGAATCATTGAAAATATGTCACAAAATTGTTTATGGAACTATACAGGTAACAATAATGTCACGAATTGGTTAATGTTGCACACGCACATTTTGACTCCCTATGTTTGTCAAAGTTTTCGGACCAAAACAGTATCAAATGCTAACTGACGGTGAGTTATTATTATTCAGTTGTATTAACATGTACAGATTCCGTGGAGAAAATATATATGAGTGTTTGTTCGTCAAATGCAAATAGAATTATGGCTCACTAAAAATACAACAAGGTCACGTTAAGTTTGGACGCAGTATGTAACACTTAC
>LOND01006070.1:0-16355 GCA_014220965.1 Paragonimus kellicotti
GGTGAACTGTCTGACAGTTTCAGCACCAGGAGCGGCGTACGTCAAGGCTGTCCCCTTTCGCCATTTTTGTTCAATTTCGTCATAGACGAAATAATGGAGGACTGTCTGCGGCACTCAAATGATGCCGGCGTGGACCTCCTACTGTGATAGAGTTAATCTGTTCTTCATTATAGCTGACGACAAGGTATTGCTGCTTTGACACTTTTCAAGCAGTACAAATAACGCTAGAGACTATTTCGCGTCCTGCTAAATACTTCGGAATGCTCTTTGCAGCTTCCAAGTGCAGCGCGATTCTGCAAGGCCACTGTGATTACATAGATTTATCGCTGGACAAGGAAATCATGGAGGTCGTTGACCGGTTTGTATACCTGGGAAGCTGCAACAGTGGTGGCGTCGGAGGTGTAGGAAATGAAATAGAAGCGCGTATTTCCAAGGCTAGGACGATGTTCGCTAATCTAAGACACCTATGGCGACAGAGAGGTATTTCCCTAAAGCTTAAGGGTCGTGTATATCAAACAACAGTGAGGGCCGTATTACTTTACGGCAGCGAAACGTGGCCACTCAGGGTAGAGGACGTGAACCGTCTTCAGGTAGGTATTTGACCACCAATGTCTGCGTTCGATCGCTCGTACCGGGTGGCATGAAGAGGTTAGGAAGCGGGTGTTTGGCACTGATTGTCAAACGAGTTCTTTTGTTCAGTCGCTACATTTGCACAGACTTAGATGGTTAGGTCATGTACTAAGGATGCCAGCTAGTCGTTTGCCACACCGAGCACTCTGCCGACGCTGCGGCCGACTGGCGCAAGGTGCGAGGTGGACAGATGATGACCTGGCGTAGACAAATGAAATCGTTCACGAAGGGGTTGGTCACTGTAGGTCGGGTTCGTCTCCCGGGCTGGGGCCCTCGCGACTCACAGAGTCGGTGGCTTGAGACGTTCTGTTAGATGGCCTCTGATCCAGCTCATTGTCGCCAATGTTTTCGTTGTTCGTCCGAGTTCTCTGTGAAATCAGTGCGTTCAACGATACGGGGCAGTGAAAGCTGTAAGGAAGCTGTCTTGCTGATGACGCCTTACTTTCACTTACAGCTCGGTTGTTTGTTTGCAAGGTGTAGGCGCCTTGATGTTGTATGTTTGAATATAGACGTAGCTATTTTTAGTAGTTAGGTCCACTTCCCCTCCCCTAGCTGTCTTGCTGATGACGCCTTACTTTCACTTACAGCTCGGTTGTTTGTTTGCAAGGTGTAGGCGCCTTGATGTTGTATGTTTGAATATAGACGTAGCTATTTTTAGTAGTTAGGTCCACTTCCCCTCCCCTCCTCTTCTTTCTTCCTATATAGGTAATTTTCTCTTTCCTTGTTCTTCTTCGTGGTTGTGTGGCAGTTAAGCATCAGTGTGAACCACTGATGTATTGCTGTCTATGATGATGATGATGATGATGGCACAAGATCATCCGAATCAGCACCCTATTGCGTTGGTGTGCCGTGATAATACAGTTGCGGACCTCAGTCTCAGTAGGTGGTGCTAAATCTACCGACCAGGGTGCTACACTACAAGTTTGTGGCGGCAACACAGTAGAAGCAGGATGCCAGCTAAATTGACCCTCGAAAGTGTTCCGCCACCGCTCTAACCGTCTGGAACCTATCTCAAACTGGTGCGCCATCTGCCTTGCTGATAGCTTCACTAACAGACGGTCGTCTGGGACCAGTAGCACGAATAAGCCTTAAGAGTTTGCCGGTGTTCCCTGAAGCAAAAGCGGTTTCCATTTCCTCAACTTTTCCACTAACCAAGCCTCACGATCAGCCTTCAGACTACGTTTCAGTTTCCTGCGGATATCTCTCGTAAACTTGTAATGTGACCTGCGAAAATGATTGTTCGGTTTGACTTCTAACTACTTCTGGGATAAATCCAATATCTAACGTTTATTCGACCCATGAACCCCCATGCCGAAATCACAGCCCCTGATTCATGAATGGCTTGAGAGATCTCGGTCCAGCAGTTATTAGGCGCTTCAGGATGAAACTGCCGAGCCTACTTTCTAAGATTCTTTGGTAGTTATGCTTTACGGACGATATAGCCAGATTCCCAACAGCTAACCGTTGCTGTCGGTGAGGTCGTTGCCCAGCAAAAGTAAGAACAAAACGACAACGTACCAACGCATGATCTGAATCCAAGTACGTGCTCCAATAAGAACGACAGTCTTGAATGGAACCCCGCCACCTATAACTAACGGCTATGTGGTCTATCTGAGACCAGGCCTGATTCGGAGAAGGCGGGCGCCAAGTATAGCATTGACGTGCACGATGCCTAAAACCAGTACTGGCTAAAAAGATTATGCTCAGCGCACAGCTGCAACAATCGCCCACCATTATCTGATCGATGTGATGCTATCCCAAACCTGCCACCTAAACGATGCTTTTTCCCTCTAGTCGGCCGAACTAAGCATTCATATCTTCGGCCAGATTCGAATATACCAGAACCATCTGTCCATCGACGGTGAGCGGCCAGATCTGGATAAAAGGCTTCCTTAACGCAGGCATCACTCCTGTCACATGTTTGCTGAGGCAACTCTACGAGACCAGACATTGCTTTGTTATAGCCTATAATCCGAATCACTGGTCAGACAAGGGCTTAACAGGCGACTTGGCGCGAAAACGCTCTGCGATATAAACTCTCAATGGTTGTGTGCTGTTTGGAGAACGTGTCGTCATCCCGCCGGAACTTCAACCTAAAGTAATTCGCCAGCTTCATGTCGGCCACCCGGGCATCAGCCGAATGAAGGCGTTGGCACGCAGTTACGTCTACTGGCTCCGGCATGGATGAACAGCTGAAGCAACTGTCGCGGTTGTGCTTACGCATCTAAAGCACCCCCAAAAGCTCCACTGGAATCTTGGCCAATCCCTACGGCTCCATGGTCGCGGGTGCACTTGGATTTTGCTGGGCCTCTACACGGTCAGAACTTCCTGATCGCCGTTGACGCTTACTCCAAGTGGCCAGAAGTTGTTTTGATGTCAAACACTGCCACAGGATCAATCTTCCTACAACTTCACAAAATGTTCAGCCGGTTCGGATGCCCAACGACTCTGGTTAGTGATAACGGAACACAGTTCACTTCCTCACTATTTGCTGACTTCTGTCATCAGAACGGCATTGATCACATCCGATCACCGCCTTACCATCCCAATCCAACGGCAGAGCGCTTTGTGGACACGTTCAAACGTGTTCCTTCAGAAAGCTCAAGGGAAAGGAACAACCGTGGAAGTTTTGAAGAACATTTCTGATGCACTATCGAGCGATGCCGATTCCACGAACATGATGGACGATCCTCAGCTGAGGCTCTTATTTGACGGAATTTGCGAAGTCCGATAGACTCCATCTGCCTGACTGTCGCTGTTCTAAGATTCTAGGATGCAACAAGGGAAAGCAGGTTCTACTAACGGCATGGCGCCAAACACCGACATTTCCATTGTGACCACACCATCCTGGTTCGGGATTATCACAACTGTTTTGCCGAATGGTCCTTCGGTCGAAATCGCAGACGACTTGGAAATTGCATTTTTGAAGTCCAACTCTGAACTTCTGAACACGTAACGCCAACCACCTTCAGCCCATCAGTATCGCTGAACGATGTGCAGTTGGATATCCCGAATGACATGTTTAGTCTCCCTGAATCGAAACTCGTCAAAACGACCACCAACACGCAAAGTCCGCCACGTGAACTGCTTCCCTAGAAGATGGACCGACCGAGTACGACGGCCAATGACGCCTCTGCAAGTTAATCCCCCGACTTCCGTCGTACGATCAACATCCTCAAAGGGAGAGGTGTTAGGGTCAGGGTAAACCCGATACGAAGGAACACGATTCTGCTGTCGGAATTAAGATATCTCAAGCCGCTACTCAGATATGTATCGGTGTGGGATTGAAATATTGCGCGCGCTCACGTTGCCACGAGGTCAGTTATTTTCCATAAAAACCGATCAGTTTCTCGCGTGGATTCGCAAACCGCTTGGTACTTCTTTTCGAAACAGGCCGAGTGGGAAGTCTATGGAAATGCGACAGCTGCAATCAACCGTGGGTGATGTTCAACCCCCGACTATAGTCGGTGGTTTGGTAAACTCATTAGTTACATGAATACACTGCCCAACCGGAGCCTGCCTTGTCCGTGTTTTTATTGGTTCTGGCCGTTTGCTGTTTGGAATTAATCGGAAAGGGCTTCTATTCGCGTTATTCGTTCAGAGTTGTTCGTATCAGTTATTCGCGTTCGTGTTCTGAAGGATTCAGCTATAACATTTGGAACATAACCGGATACGACGAAAAGATTTCAAAGGGTTTCACTTTTTGAACTATCCCTAGCAAAACCAGCCAAGCATACGTCGGTAACTCAAAATTTAGTTCAAATTCCCACGCTGTCATTGTCCATTCATATTTTGCCCTATTGGTGCTCTGTGCATCAAAAGATTACATACGATCATTGTTATTCGTTATCGGATAACACTTGTCTCGTTACGTATTAAATTAATTGGGTCACAGTATTTATATCCGTTTTATATTTTACTATTGGTGCTCATCATCGTCACCGTTGAACGTAACAGTTTAGTCAATTATTATCTGAGTAGATATTTGCTCGGTTCCGCCATTTCCTCGTTTTACGTTCTGTCCCTGTTGCCTATCACTTTATTACGCTAACACTTACCGCTTTTGTTCACAAACTATAACACAATGACACGCACGAGATCCAGCAGCATCGGTGTATCGGAAGTATCGAGTGTTTGTGGCCGATTCGGCTGCCGCATGACTGTTCAGAACGGCATGCAGTGCCAGACATGTCTACACTGGTACCACACTAAGTGCACCGGCCTCAAAGAGGACCAGTACACTCTGCTGGCTTCTTCAAAAAAGCCATTCATCTGCATGAGCTGCCTGTTTCGTGAAAGCTGCATTTCTTCCGGGTCTGTATCCGTCCCGCTGCTCGCCACCCCCAGTGAGCAAAAGCAAGACACTCTTAAGTGTAGTTGCAAGACGTCTAAAAATGTCAATGCACTGCACATGGCCACGGTTGAAAAAGCTCTGGTTGAAACCCAGACGGCTTTATCTGATATGAAGTCAGAATTAAGCTCGCTGAACGAGTACATTGCGCTCGCCCTTCCAGGTGTGGCGGCTGCTCGCAAAGCAGTGGCTTTGTCCACAGCTCAAATTGAGGAGGCCGCGACAAACTTGAGGGACAAGACACTCCGGGAGAAGAGGCTCGTTTTGTGGGGACGATTCTTATCATATCTTCAGGTAGAACAAGCCAGAGCGGTATTAAACACCTCATTCCCTCCAGAATTAACAAACTTGGTTTCTGCCAGCAGACTCCGCTCCAAAGCTACCAAGAAGTCACTCGGACTTCTCGTGACGTTACCCGCGAAGATTAGCACGGGGGAAGTACTGGACAAAACAGTCCAGCTAAAGAAAAGTCATGCTAACCTAAGAGGAGTGTCACTGGATCGCTCATTGCAAGAGCGACAGAAGCGCTCCCAGCTTGATAAAACAAGGTCGCACATCAAGGCTGACCCCAAACTTCAAGCCAAAGTTAAAGTCCTTATTCCTGTTCTCAAGAGGGGATCCAGTGCCCCCGAATGGATCAACCCACGTGCCCACACCCACATCAGAGGCGGCTGCCCCCATCCCCTTGGATGACCAGTCGTCTTTGGAGATGCACGGGTCTGAACCAGTAGCTCCCAAAGACGCTACAGATCAAACAATCTTGCTCTAAACCCCCAACCACCCAGTCTCCAAAAATGCTCTCAAGAAGTATTTTCTTTCCAAGATTTACAACTAAATGAGTCTCCTTGGGTCACCTCCCGCATCTAGACAGGGTTCATACTTGGCTAATTCCTGCCGCATTTTCAGCTGCCTGATCTCGGTCGTTCCGACCTAACTTCCCTTCTAACCTAAACCCTCATCCAAATTTTCGAGGATGCAAAGTCGAAAACCATCCCCAGTATTTCAGAAAGCGAAGGCGATCTAAGCATCGGCTTTATCCAACAGAAATTGAGCAGCATCCCAACTAGACGCTCACATTTGCTCAGACTGTGATGGCAAACGTTCCTTTTTTTCACTTCCCCCCAAAAGGCTGGAACGTGTGCTCGCCTTTTACGCACCCCCCTTCGCCACTAGCACTGATTTCTGAAGCCCTTCCTTGCGCGCTGTCGTCTATTTTTGTACCCACCCTGATGAGGAGGTAGCCCTCAGGTGTGTGTACACTAATTGCCTGAGCCTTTCAAACAAACTACCAGAAATCAGACAGTTGGTCCACGACACTTCCCCTCATATTCTTGCTTTACCAGAGACCTGGCTTTTTTTCCCGCTGGACACCCATGGCATAGCACAAACCTGATGTTTCCGGATGTTTTCGCTGTACCAAACAGGCTCCTCCCCTGGACGCGGGAGGCTGTGCTGTCTTTCTGAGCCAGAAGCTCCCGGTGCCAACTGTCATAGGGGAATTTACCTCTCCAGATAAATGCGACGGACTGTGGTTCAAACTCCAACTTCGTAGTCGTGACGCGCTCCTTGTCGGTGTTATTTACCGATCGCCGTCGTGCAGCGCATCCGACGACGAGGCCATTCTTGCAGCCCTAGACTGTCTCTCGTCTACACAGCGTTTCTCCCATCTTCTCATTATGGGTGACTTCAACGCACCCAAACTCAACTATATAGCTGCTTCTGATGAGGACTCTGACTGCGGATTTTCGAAATCCCTGGCATTGTTGATCCATGAGAAAGCCTGGACACAGCATGTCGAACTACCTACACGGCACCGTCCAGGACAGATACCCTCATTGCTTGATCTGGTTATCACAAATGAAGCTCATCTAGTAGATAGAGTGGTCATCAAACCACCGCTGGGGCACAGTGACCACATGCTACTAGCTTTCGACTTTATCTGTTACTGGCTCCAAAATGCCGCAACAAGGACTTCATCCAGAAATTTCCAGATGGCTGACTTCGGCGCACTAAAAACATTCTTGAGTACACTCAATCTTGTGTCTGATTCTGTAAATTCGAACTACCTTACGTTTAAAGCCGCCATTCACGAGGCCGATGAGGCATTTATTCCTCGTAAACTATGGAAGTTCTCTCGCTCACCGCTTCCGCGGAACATACGTCGTCTTCTTGATCTACGTCCCGTCTATTCTCTAAGCAGAAGCTAACGGGCAAGCCGGAGGATCTAAACGCCTTCCGCTCTGTACGAAACAGGTGCAAGCGGGAAATCCGTCAACACACCCAACGGATACAGTCAAAGATCCTACTAGTAGCCCGCGAGAATAAGAATTTTCTCTTCAAGTACATGCGCCGCCAGAGAAAAACTAAGCCCTCGGCGCTTTCGCTGCGGCTTCCCGACGGGGAAACCTCCTCCAACCCCCAGGTGGTTGCTGAGACGTTCAGAGAATATTATTCAGCAGTTTACAATGTGGTCCCGCCAAACTGGCATCCGATTCTCCCGCGGAGAAATTTCCAATGCCCACTCCTAACAGCTGAATTCTCTGTGCTCGACGTTCAGGATCTCTTGCTTAAGATCAATCCTTATAGTGCAATGGGACCAGACGGGATCCATCCTCGGATCCTCAAAGAAGCGGCCCTTGGTTTGGCGATGTCCCTCAGACACTTCGGACCAGCACTCTTCCGGAGGCATGGAAAGAGGCCATTGTCACACCTATTTTTAAGGCAGGCGATCGTCACTCCCCTGCTAGTTACCGGCCGATCAGCCTTACCAGCATCCCGTGCAAGGTAATGGAACGTCTTTAAAACGCGCCATCCTTAGGCATTTCTTCTCAAATAACCTCTTCTCCTCTACCCAGCATGGCTTTCTTCCCGACCGGTCATGCATAACGAATATGCTAATCTTTATGGATAGCCTGACAGACGCCAAGACAATGGCCATATCTCGGATGCTATCTTCTTCGACTTTGCCAAAGCCTTTGACCGTGTCCCACACGGTCCCTTGTACATAAACTAGAGGCTTATGGCATCCAAGGTGAGGTTCTCCGCTGGATTGCATCCTTTCTTGGCAACAGGACTTTCAGAGTAAAAACCGGATCGGACCTTTCTTCTTCTCCGATCTCCGCTGGAGTTCCTCAAGGATCCGTACTCGGTCCGTTATTGTTTCTAATATATATCAACGATCTTCCTGACCTTATTTCTAGCAACGCCCTCCTTTATGCTGATGATTTAAAAATCTGGAATGCTTGTGATCCCAGTGCATTACAGATTGACCTTGACCGTATTAAGTGCTGGTCAGATGACTGGAGTCTCCCTCTAAACGACAGCAAGTGTGCGCATATGTCGCTCGGAGGAGACTCCGGGAACCTATTCGTGATACATGGTGCACAAAGTGTAATAGATATCGCGAAAGTAGACCTCAAAAAAGACCTAGGGATTTGGCTGTCGACCGGTTTATCTTTTTCTTATCACCATCAGATGGCCGCAAAAAAGGGATTTAGGACTCTTGGGATGATAAAAAGAACCTTTCCCCGCATAGACAGGCATGCCTTTCAGTCGCTCTACGGGGTCTACATACGACCACTGCTTGAGTATGCTAATCAAGTCGTATACACCGGCTTGAAAAAGGATACTCACCATCGAACGTGTCCAGCGAGTAGCCACTAAAATGGTCACTGGCTTGCGGCATTTCTCCTACGAGTCTCGTCTTGAAATTCTTGATCTTTACCCACTTGAGTTTCGAAGACTCCGCGGTGACTTAATCCTTACGCACTTTTTCTTTAGCGCAGGACTCGTGCAGCAATTCTTTACCCCAGTAGTCGATAACAGTCGGAGGGGTCACAACAAGAAGCTCCATAAGCTTCGACCCCGAACCTTCCTTAGGCAACAGTTCTCTCTTACAGGGTTATCAACCACTGGAACGACCTTCCATTAGAGGTTGTTAGCTGCTCTTCTAGGGACCGTTTCAAAGTGTTATTAGATTCTCACTTACTTAAGAAGTTGTTAGATTAGTATTTTGTTCTTTTCTATCAGATTAGTACTTTACTGTGTTCTCGGTATTCTCTGTAACCCCCAAGAGCGGTGCTACACCCAGTTTTCAATGACTGCCTTTCAGGTCAACAGAAAACCGCTGACATCGAAACGGACAAACTGACTGGATCCGGGTGAATTGGGTCCCCAACCTCGAACCCGTGAACAAATCGCTGAAATCGCTGAAAGGTTTACTATTAACAGAAATTCAATCTATCATTACGGCCGTCGTATTGAGGACTACCTCCTGATCAGTAGCTGTTGCAGCTGAGTAACCTGAAGTTTATAACCAGTATAGGGTAGAAATTGCGGTTGCCTTAATTTCCGTACGTTGATTACTGTCTTGAACTTTAGTCTCTGAAACTCATTAGACATCGCCAGTTGACGGGTCTAACGTGCATGCAAGTGTGGTCTGTTGACTTATCCGTTTTGGAGTGCGAACGTTGAAAGCATCTTTTTCAATTCTCATTCTAAACAAAGGACGGAGGAGACCTGAGGCTGAGTGTCAATGGATGGGATGTATCGGCAAAGTGTTAGTATGATTAGCTATACCTATTGTGGGATCAGCAGAGTAACCACCAGAACTGTGGGTCGGGAGGGACCAAGAGCTAAACTTGATAGGGCGACGACAGGGACGTCGGTAGTGGCAGGCTTTCGCATTTCTACCTTGGTGTATGCAGCAGATAGGGCGACCCGGTTTATACTGCGAGACGGCCGATGCAGTATGGATTTATTGTTATTGTGAATATTCATGGTTGTGTGTGGGCTGAGATACTGCCAGGATGCCCAGACCTAGACAGAATGATTTAGGTTCTCACCTGGGGCCCCTGTCTCAAAAGCCTGTACCGTAAGGCAACAGGCCGATGGCAGTATGCCAGACCTGGTACGTTTCCCGAGAGATGTCAACTTTATTCCAACCTCTAACCTGAAGGACCAGGAGGCCGTGGTTAATCTGACCTCTACTTACTGGCCTGATTATTATGAGTGACTCTGTCGGCTATGTGGCCACACCTTCCAATTCAGCGCAATAGGTCATCGAGATGCGAAAGCCGTCATATCGCGTCGAGGTCTAGTCTCGGTGTGAGGCAGCCTAATGCCTGGGACGCCATCATATTCCCGGTCCACCTGGGCATACTATAGGATCCCATCTACTGCGAATTCGAACATGAAAAGAGAGGCTGGACAGAATTGCCGCATCTAAACGTTCAAGGTCCAATCTCGTTTTGACAGCACAACTGTTGCGTCGATAACACAAATAGACCATTTGATACCAACTAATTGTTGAGAACATTAGTAGCCAAATAACGGGAGTCCAAATGAACTTTCCGTTCAGAGCGGATACGTGTCTGATCCACATAACAAAATTGGGCTCGCATTCACGCATTGTAAACGCCGTTTCCTGTTGACAAACGGACGCTTCCGCGAAAAAGTGGCGAAGGTTCAGAATGCAAAATATGTCACGATCACCACTATGGACATCCAAAGTCGACGAGACGGTACAGCCAAGGTAGGTTGGGCGGTTATCAGGCTCAGGAGGTCTACCTACAATAATAGGCAGAAACAGTGCTGAACCAACCTTACAACTGTTCACTTTGAAATTACCAAGTCAATTGAATACAAGCTAGCAATAATATTTACTCCGTTCGGCAGGGTTTGTATGACAATTAGAGACAAACTAACTAAAGCAATGTCGTCCGCATGATCCGCATTATCCAGCTTACTACGCGGCAGTGGTCCCACTCCGAAACTCACCAGACCTTCAATCGCTCCGTCTGGCGAATCCCCATCACGAAACTTAAAAGGGAGGGGAGATCCGGCAGGTCCCTGTCGCCTGGTGGAGTCACGATAGGTAAATCCGCAACCAAGCAAAAATTGCCTGTTTTTTCACCCGGCTGTCATAATAATTTGTGGTATATGTTTCATCTTTGAGTTGGTAACCTGCCTACGTTTTTCATTTTAGCTACCATCGGCAACTGTTATAAAAATGGGGCTTATAATACGGGTCTCTTACTCTTCTGCTCTTGGCGCAAAATCGTTGGTTTGCCCTGTCGAATCTAATTGTTAGCTACAACTTTTGTCCAGCAATCTACCTGATGGGACGGATCCTACATCCTGAGAGGTTTGACGTCGACCCCAACGCAGTTAACGCTTCTAAAGAATGGAATCACTGGTTTTGTACGTTCATTACTTTCTTGTCATCCCTGACAGTCTCAATCTCAACAAATTGACTACCTTGGTCAACTACATCTCGGCCTATATGCATATATCCGATACAATCCCGATTCTGCGGGATCTCTGGGTAAGACCGAAGTAACAAAGTATTCGCTCGTCACCTGTTAGCGACTTATAGACAAGATGGTGGACAAACACTGGGCCAGCTCGCCAAAAGATTGAGATCCTTCGCGGAAGACCGTAGCTTTTAGGCCACCATAGCCGAGAAGACCTGAGGAGATGCAATCGGATATGCTCCACAAGTGGTCTACCGTCTATCCAGATTAGACAGACCGTTGGAACAAGAGTATTGAAATGTTATACCGCTTTCGATCAGGCCAGATCGTTTGAACTGACAGAAAAGCAGTGCAATCACCACTTTTCCCCGATTCACACCAACGTTGCTACAACCGAGGCCTCCAAAGAACCTGTCAAGATGCTTGAGGTGACAGCTTCTAGCTCATCGACTGCCAAGTGCTTTTTCTGTGGGCATGACAGACAGCCCTGTTCGAGTGCCCTGCTCGAGATGCTCCACTTTCACCCGCCCGTCCACTTCGACCGTAACATCAGCGGCGGCTCCGAATTTTTTTTCGAATGTTCCGGTTAATCTCGAAGTTAACGGAACCCGCTTACATGTTTTAACAGACACTGGTAGTTCTGAAAGTTATGTAACTTCTTCCGTAGTGCTGCAGAACGACTGGAAAGTTCACAATCTCGCAGTAAGATAACAATGGCCTCTACCGCCTGTCAGGTTACACGCAAGATCACGTCCTGGCGTCGATCAGGTACGAAGATGCTGTGTATGAAATAGTAAGACTGTCAGTTTTACCACATTTATGTGCAGACGTTCTTCTTGGTCACGACTTTCTTAGACTTCATAAAAGCGTTGAAATCCCATTCGGTGGACAAAACCACCGTTTTCACTCTGTTCACTGACCTCAGCTCATATCGAACCTCCTCGTCTTTTTCAAACCTGATGCGAAACTGCAAGCCCATCGCGACAAAATCCAGAAGGCACAGTCCAGCTGACGAAAAGTTTATACGTGATGAAATTCGCCGTTTGCTTGCTGAAGGAGTCATTGGGCCTTTTCTTCCCTTTGGAGAGCTCAAGTCTTGGTAGTCGCTAACAACGAGCACAAAACAAAAACGACCGTTGATTAAAGCCAAACGATCAACAAGTATATTCTCTTGGATGCTTATCTCCACCCAAAGCGTGACGAGATGGTCGAACGCATGGCAACATACGACAACTGTAGCACTCTGGATCTAAAGTGTGCTTATCATCAGAGCCCTATTGTGGAAAAAGAAAAACCCTATACGGCCTCTGAAACATTCACATGTCCCAAGTCGCAGTCTCTGCTATTCAGTATGACATCCATTTCTCAGTGAAGAATTGGGTACATATCAGACCCTCGTCCGCTAACAACAAAGAACGGTTTTTTGAAGAGCAACGGAAGCGCACGTCCACTGTGCATCGAACTAAAAAACAGGGTAGTGGTATGAATACAACGGTATATTTCCAGCAGCGTTTGGAATTGTAATGAATATTCAGCTCTAACCCAGTCTGGAACCAACGGCAGCAACCACGAGGAGAAAAGGAAAGTCCGGTGTGGGGAAATTGGGCTCGCGACAGTGGATTGCTTAGTCGTCACTGCATTTAGGTAACTGCTCACCACAGCGTTTTGTAGAGTATTTTGTACTTCATAATTTTCATTGTTCTTCACAATTTTCACCTTTCTCAACTTCACATGTACACTCGATGTTTAAATCATGTGAATCGAATGAATCAATAATCACTAATAAAAATTTCATCTCCAAGGTCGCGAGCCCTGTGTTCTCTCTGCGTTCAGCGTCACTTGTGTACAGATTTTGGAGAGTTAGAGGTTAACGGAATCAACCGTCTATTTCAGCACATCTCCGTATTTATCTGTTGTCAAAATTATCGCCGTGGTGACGTCAAAATCCTTGGGAGCTGCACGGCAGATTGTGCCCATTGGATACCCCATTCGGTGTAGTGGAACCCTAAACCAACGCACCTTCACGAACTACTGTGAGTCAGTCCCTTTTATTTTCATTACATTTTTGCTTCGTTTTCGTGTTCAAGCTTTACATAGTGTTCAGATCCACTACACCACAGACTGGAATGGCTATAACTATGCGTACATAAGCGGAGGCTTTCGGCAAAACGACATAGTCATAAACGCGGCAACGCAGACTGGACCTCAGAATTTAATGGAATATTTCTGCGCATCTTATGGAAGAGTTTTCAGGGAGGTCCCCAATATAGATCAGAAAAAGCTGAAGCCGATTCAGCTGCAGACGAGAGAAATTGTCCGCCTAACTAACTGCTTCTGAGCGAAGTAGTGTGATGAGGACGCACTGGCACAAAATACAAAAAAGGACTGAGGCAGTGTCCTGTAACCAGTCCATTTTCGTCGTGTGCTCCTTGCGAGAACACTGGCAGCTTTAGAGGGAGGTGAATTTGCGAGTGGTTCATCCGTGTTTAGAGTACACAACCTGCAGGCTCACAGAAAATTAAATATCCTTCAATCCACCGGAAATCGTCACCTTCATTCGGTTATCACGCAGGCGCCACTTACAATTTTAACTAACCAAAATCATGTCTACTACCGCTGGCCAACTGCCTCGGTTGAATTCTGGGTAACTCGGCGGCATTGAAAAGCGCGTAAAACCGGGGGTGGGTTTTCTTTCGTACACGAATAATGGGGAAACGCCGATGAAATGGATGCGATCTGAATTTTTGGTAAGATGGTGCGAACGTTATTTCCACGTCATATAAGTAAAACAACATATTTCCAGAGTGTTTTTGAGGCGACGGCATATTTCCATATAATACAGACACACTTTTAATCGGAGAGTTCAGGAACTTCAACCAGTAACTGATCGTCGATCACATCAAAATTACCGCATAACATTCGGCTGCAAACGCTCTTGTGGAACGCTTCAATCGTCAGCTGAAGTCCGTTTAAAAAGTCCGACCAGACCGATCGCTTACCCTTCGTCATGTTGGGAATTTGATCGACTGTTGAAGAGGAAGTTGGTTGCACGACCGCAGAATTGGTTCACAGTACGACACTTAACCTCAAACGCCGGCCAAACTAATTTGAAGCTACCACCTTCGTGCAACAGTTGAAGTCATCCATGGCAAAAATCCGGCCCCAGCCTACCAGGTTAAACACCAAACAAGAACAAAAGCACTCCAATCTGGACTTTTGTGATTTTGTTTTCGTTCGTGTCGACGCCGTTAAAACCCCTCTTCCAAAAACCATACTCCGGACCATTCCGTGTGATTAAGCGATTCCCCAAGTTGTGTGATCGATCGCAGTGGATCCCACGATACAGTGAGCACAGATAGATTTTGCGTTGCTCTTGCCAAACCCCACCTAGATATTCCCATCGCCTCTGGGGTCGAACTTAATTCCAGTGACTCGCAGTCTACCCAGCCCATGTGTAACGAACAGCCCGTACCTCCTCAGTCCAACCCGAAACCCCCTGTTGATCTTCCCCGCACTCGCTCAGGCCGAACCGTCAGATGGCCAACAGTTTTCAAAGGGTATTGGGCCTAACATTCCCTTAATTTCTTCAAGCATCTTCATCGTTTTGGCGCTCTGGGGGGGTTCTATAGGGTGTTGTATATGTTTTTAAAGTTTGCTTCATTTTTATACATGGCCTACACCACTTGTCCTTGTACAAAATGGACACAAACTTGCTGAACTTGACAGGGCTCATCAATACACTTTTGGTGCGCGCGTCTCGTCTCCTTGGTGCTCCTGTTCCACGTAGATCGGGATTGCCTATAGTGAGCTATTCAGCGACTGCATTTTGAACTGACTATTCGAGTTTATACTTTTGTATTGGCTAGTCCCCTACATGTTTAACTAGTCATTTACGGTTAATCGCTTTTGTACTTTGGATCAGCTTGGTGGTGAACAGTGGAAACGTCCTTGAGAGGGTGTTCAAACTAAAGTACCCGAAATTTGAAGTATATCTAGAGGACTTGAGCAAATTTCAACGCGAGACTTTTACAAGCTTAATCATTAACACTCCGCAGGCGGCTGCAAGTGCTGAGAAACAGGGAAATAGAACTGCCTCCAGATTGCCGGTATTGAAGTGTGGTGTACAAATGCGTACACCGTACTAGTCTAGCAACACCCTCTTATCGGTATTGTTACTTCATCCAATTTACTTGATAACGAATTGTAGTTTTACAGCCGACGGATGTAAAACATCCTGCATATCGAAGCGGAAAGGCAAACCTTGCCCACTCACACGACTTCCAGGTTGGTAAGCCCAATATGTATCTTTGGACTAGACGTGTGGTTGTTGAGAATGAACTGCACGCCTTTGAGGTGATGAATAATTTCAGGATTGCTCGCGACCTGAGACTGTATATGAATAAGAAGCATGGGATTAAAATGCGTCGGAATGACCTAGGCAACCTACGCGCTAGGCACAAAAAATTAGATGCACGAAATTATTAGGTTGCGAGATGCATCAGAGCGGAGGGCAACTACCGCTTCCTGCCACGGAGAGAGAGTCCAGGCTGGATAGGTTCCTACCTGAAACCGCTTGCCAACTGCGTCCCAGTTATGGAGATGTTTTTTTGGGTGATGTTGCTCACCATTTAAACAATGGTGGCTTCGTACTGTGGCATGCTACGTCAGTAGATGTAACCTGGGTAGGTGTTAAGCTTTTTGCTCACTGAGGACGGACGGAACCACCGTTAGCAATAGGATAATCTTCGAGTGCAGGCTTAAAATGCTGCCTAGAATATCTGCTGTTCAAGATTTTATTGTTGATCGTCCAGCAGCGCAGTGGAGGATAACATTTGACGTCTATCCATGCTGCGCCATTGTGTTTTGTCGTTTTCTTCTACTAAATGATGTATCTCGGCATTACCATCAGTCTGTTGGCTTAGATGGTTAACAGAGTAACCGTATTTACCAGTGGTCCCACAATATAGGATTCATTGGTAACATAGGGCGGTCTGATGGGTTGCTGCAGGCTGTTAAGTTTCTCAGCAATTAGGCCTACCAGTATATTGTCGACACTTGGCTCCCACGTAAAAGTGGTGAAGACTAATATAGACTTAGGGATACTGTGTTGGTTGGTAACC
>LOND01006070.1:17394-30085 GCA_014220965.1 Paragonimus kellicotti
CATGAAACTAAAAAGCGCCGTCTCTTTTTCCTCATCGTGCCGAAGAAGATCCTTCCCTCGCGTTTCGTTGTCTACATTGTCGCAGTCCACGCAGGTATAAGGCGGTTTATTTGGCATACGAATGATTTTACCAACCAGAACGTTGACTGTACTGCAACCGTAGCACGTTGTATTCATCCAAATTCACAAGGTCCTCCCGCTGGAAGCATACCTGACGAAAACTCTGCGTGGACTGCGACAATGTAGACAACGAAACGCGAGGGAAGGATCGTCTTCGGCACGAGGAGGGAAAAGAGACGGCGCTTTTTAGTATCATGTGAAAGAAACTACGAACATATTCAAGACAACCCACAAAATGCTTTCACGGGCTACGCTGATTTATCTACAAGCGCGTTTGCAGTGACATTTGTCGTTAGTCAAGTAAGGTTCACTGAGTCTTCTTTCCAGTGGTTCCTCTATGGGTATGTCAGACAGCCAAATGCGTGCATTTATTTGCGAACGTGGTGCAGTAGCTATTGCTATTATTCTGGTGAAGTTCACTGGGTCTTCTTCCAGTGCTGCCGATGTGGGCAAACAAGGCAGCTAAGCGCGCGCGCCCATTTGCATATGGGTGTACACATGTACACATATGTGAATGTATTTTTCTTAGCGTATACATATAAGTATATAAATATATATTGATGAATAGCAAATGATTTTGGTTTTTCAGATGAGTTGTACATCATCCACAACTGATCAAAACCGTCGTATTCCCATAGACTATCCGATGGGCCCCTGTCAAAAAAACCCCAGACTCGAGTTCTCGCTTTGTTAGAGCTCGTCAGTAGTGCATATCCTTGCCACGACCGAGGATTAGAACTCCGGCCACGCTTTCATGAGGCAACCGTGTTGACCACTGTGCCATGCACTTCACATTAAGTACGCCTAACTCTTCACATATGGACGCTCAGCCACATCCGCTTGTGGGTTATGCTCTGGTTGTCCGATGGCCTCGAGATGAGACAGTAACCCTCCTGTTAACTCCAGTTGATCATTCCCTGCCCAGGACTTCTCTCCGAATTGAAATCCGGTCCTTCTTTCTCGACAACAGACGACTGGAAAGTCTGCGGGAATGCGGCTGCTACGAACAATTAGGGATGATTTGCAGTTTATGTATAAGTATATATTTATGTCTCCGAAACGGAACAAATTTAAACAGACATGCATATATATGTATAAAACTATATATATGTATGTATATATGTTCAAGTACTTCAAATTTATATGCGTATTGAGTTAAATTCGTATGTTTATAAACATATATACGTACGTCAATACGTGTGCATATATATATATTTCTGACAACATGCACCGAAACCATATGTATGTGCATATTCATACACTTTCAACGTGCATCCATACATATATACAAACATACATACAAGCATGTATGTTGAAGGCGTATGAATAAATACATACGCATCAACAGATATGATGTCGTATATCGTGTGTACATCATATTTTGGTGCCTGCGTGCACTAAATTAACGCCTTCCCAGGTATACTCAATAATACCAGACGCGAAATAAAAACACAACTAATTGCGGGAGACCCAAAGTATATTATACGATAATTACAATAGGTCTCAATCAGTGCTAAGCGACACCGACACGTGGAGATAGCTAGGGAGGTTGAGGATCCGACCGTCGAGCGCGCGAGCAAGCCAGGAAGTGGGTGAGGAGCCATTGGCGCGCATAGGCCAACAAGCATGCAAACAAACAAACGCGATCGCATGCAACAAGCAGACGGCAGGCAAAGATCCTTAAGATCCTATGTACAATGTGAACTATGATTTTGGGAAGAATTTTACACATCGTACAGCAGGCAGACCGGGGTTATCTCCAGGTCACTACAGTAGGTCATATATATATGTATAATTATATATACATACATATATATACGTCATACATTTTCCAATATACAAATTTACATTGTCGTATATATATATATATATATATACACGTACATCCGCACGCTTGCAGCGCATGTATACCTATGCATGTACTGATATATATATATATATATATATATATATATTATGAGTAAGCGTTCAAACAATATGAACATATATATATATACAGACATGAAACCCCGTGGTTTAACGTTCAGACGTTTATTTTTCCGCCGTGTATAATATTATTTATACGAATAAATATATATATTTCACACTTCTCCGTATATATAAGTAAGTATATATGTTTATATGGAAAATAAAATTCTACGCATGGTATCACATTGTTTTGTGTTTCATTATTATATGCATTCCTTTTTTTCATTCTGGCAACTTTTGGACATTCGTATGCCCATTTCTCCATCTGCATCTGGGAGAGCGATTTGCCCAATAAAAAGTTGCACCTCAAGTTCATCGGGCGTATTTTTAATGTAACGTGCAGTTGGAGCTAGCGGGCGCGCACGAGTTGAATCTGAATTGTGTGACAGAGCGTGCTGCATTGTTGCTAACACTGTTTTGGTTTTAATTTGTGAAAATCGTGTGTTTGGTCATTTGATTCACGCTTATTTGTGTTGTTTACTTTTGAAGGAGTGTTGTGGAAACTCCCGTTTTGGAGGAGCGCTGTCCCCTGATGTCTTTAGGTTGCCTCAAAGTTGATCAACAAGTGTAACTAGCATACAGATCTACAACGGTCAGCTTGCATATTATTTCGAGCTCACATTTACGTTTCACATTTACGAAAGGGAAAACACTCCCAGTAGACTTCTCAAATGCGTTCGCTGATACTCGGGAAGTTTCGGGTCAAACGATCATGAAGAATGGATTAGTTAATGAGTCGTTGGGAAAATTGCAGGCATTCTCTGCGACCACGACTGGAGAAAGTGGCGGAGTTCGTATCACGCTTCCAATAGCAGACGTCTGTTAAAATACAGACAAACGAGAAAACACGGTTGCAGCCGGGATCTTCAGATAAGGGAACTGGGGTTTTGACGCGATTATGTAGGGTAAACGGGAGATGTATTTTTCCAACGATTTCTGTAGACATTTTCTGTATACACGTCAGATAAACAGTCAACACTGGTTGCCATTAATTACATCGTGATGGTTTGCCAGAGTAAATGGATTGTTATGAATAGGCATATACATGATACGTTAGAAAAGTGCGTACGTAAATTATAACCCTGTTTTTAACTCTTTGTGGGTTCAAAGTATTAACCTATATAAGATCCTTCTACTGAATTTCCTGCAAGCTAAAATTTCACATTTCCCAACATTCTGAGTGATGCGTTCACGATGACACATGAATAACATGATGCTCCTTTTCCAAAGGTTACGTGGGTACGCGATAAGTCAAATGCCAGATGGAGTGTAAATAAACCACAGCGACGCAATAAACTGTTTCAGGCGAACTGTTTTGAATGGGAGCATGACATTAGGGACGGGCACGTACGTTGCATACCGCTGACAACTAAATGTTTTCCGGACGACATTCGAAATAGTCATCAGAAATACACAGAGTTTTGAAGGTCGACCTTACAGTTGAATAAGTGAGAAAGCTGTCCAAGCCATTCAAAAAACGCTGAATGTTGTTACTAGCTCTGATGTGATTCGGAAGCCTATTCCAAATATAGGAATATTTTACAATAAAGAAGTTGGCGCGTATCTTTTTCCGAGCTAACAGGGCTGGCAAAGTGGAACCTTTGTTTCTTAGGCCATATGGGAGCTGTGTTGAAAATGAACGGCGAACGCTGTAGTGATGGCGTCCGAGTGTATCAGTTTATACAGAAGTGTAAGATTTAACTTTAGTCTTCGTAACCAAAGTGGATCAATACCAAGTGTTTGACAACGTTCACTATAGGTAAGTGAGGATGAATATCCTAACAAGCTTTTGGTAAATGATCGTTGGAGATTTTCTAAAACAAGCCTATCAGATTTGCGTAGGTGACAGTAAATGAAGGTGCAATACTCGAGTTGAGGTCGAGCACACATTTTGTAAAGAGCCAGCTTCGCATCCGGTAGGCCGAATGTCCTTTTGATACAGCCTATTGTCCTTTTAGTTTTTGCTACCTGAAAGCGTACTTGTTCGGAGAAATTGAAGGAGTTTGAATACCATATTCCTAGATCTCGAACGGTTGTGGCGGTGTCAATATGATGACCATCTAGTGAGACAGACCCATTGGGTATTTGACAACCATAAGTGATAATGTTCGATTTGTTCGTAGATCTCGAACGGTTGTGGCGGTGTCAATATGATGACCATCTAGTGAGACAGACCCATTGGGTATTTGACAACCATAAGTGACAACGTTCGATTTGTTCGCCGAGAACGTCATGAGCCATGTTTTGCACCACGACTCCAATGATGCTAGATCGTGTCGTATATTTTGTAGACAGAAGTCGAGGTTGCCGGGCTGTCGGAATGTGTAGACGATTTTGATATCGTCAGCAAACAGAAAGGGTTTGCCATGTTTAATAACATCGCATACATCATTTATATACATGAGGAAAAGCAATGGTCCCAGAACACTCCCTTGAATCACCCCACTAGTCACTGGTTTTGGTGTTGAGCAGTGCTCTCCTATCCTGACTGTTTGGGTTCGGCCTTCAAGATATGATGAAATCCAGCTGTACAAGGGGTCTTGTATGCCAACTTGATAAATGTATGGCGACTACAGCCCATCCCGAGTAAAAATGGTCGACCGGTAATTTTCTCGCGTAATCTCTCGTCCAGTGAACGGCAGCATTTCACCATAGAAAAAGAAGCCTAAACTGTAGCAAAATCTACGTACAAACGGAAACATTTTCTACTTCGCAATCATCTTAAACATGTTACAGACGAACGTTCCGCTGTCTTGAACCACGGCGACCGGCACAGAGGGACAGTCATAAGCGTTCAAGTTGAACGTTGGAAGCCGGAACTGTTGCCATTCAATTTTGCTGTTGTGTTTCGATTTGGTAAGGATAACCGAGCGGCAAATACACTCAAGTAATTGTTGCAGGGCCCTTATGACAAATATTGATTCGAAAAGACTTCGTGAATCGTATTGTAATCTCGGTGTTTCTCGATTCATGCATTCGTGCGCTCCAGAAACCTCCCCTATCCTGTGGAAGGGATTCGGAGCATTTTTGTCAAATGTTCCATATGCCGTGAAGTCAAACTTCGAGGCGACGTCATAAAAGCCACACAACCATCCAAAATACTGTGTGTTGACTTTGCGGGTCCCCTTCTATAACTTTCTTTGGCATGTCTATTCGTCTCGCCTTCTCCTCATTCGACCAGCGGTTGCTCATCGACTGCAACGCTCTTGATTTGCTGGGTTGACAACGGTGTTCGATTGTTACAACGCAACGTGTCCGTGGACTACTTTCCCCAGAATAACAATGTTGAATAAACGTTTATTCTCAATCATTATTGCATTTGCTTGACATAATTCATCATAAAGCCATCACGAATTGAACAAGTCAGCCAGTTTTTCATAGACTTCGGGTACATAAGTTCTGGTAGAACACTTGTCGAATCGACTTTTAAGCCCAGTTATCACCTATGCCTTCCATCGGTAACCGTTAACCGCTACTTATTGACAACTATCAGTGAATGTTTCCGCCCTTCCTTTGCTGTTGCATGTCCTGACACGGCCAGCGAGACCGTTATTAAACGTCTTCATCTGATGCTGTCGTTGCTGGACACTCCGGCTCACCTTCATTCTGCTCGTTGACCCTCATTCATATCGTCCAGTGTTCAACAGATTTTTGGAGGAATTGTGGTCGCCGCAAGTATGAAGACGCAGTACAGCCACAAAGTTAAGATTCAAGCAGAACGTTCAAGCGGGACGCTGTGAAAAGACCATGTCGTTTTCCCCGAAATCTCGTAACTTGGCAATCAATCAGTGGGACTTCTTTCTTCTCCACGAATCGCATTACATTCCGTCTGATCACTCTTGTGTACCGCAGTTACTGCTTCACCACAAGAAAGGCTGTTCTTCTAAAACCTGAGGCCGACCTTCGGAATAATTTCACAGAGGTGGCCCACCAACCCTAGACCAAGGTTGTTCACGATGCGAGTCAAAAATTCAAGTTGTGATCCAATCATCGGAAAAGTTTAACTAAATTAGTTCAACACACAGCAGGCGCTCATCCCCTATCTTAATGGCACAGGGTAAGCAGCTTATATTCATCAACTGGCTCATAAGGCAGAAATCATGTCAGAGACGGTCCTGTAAGGATTACTGTCATCCCCGATCGAAGAGACCACATCTGTGCCTTCTGATCGCGTCCCTATCACGAAACAACAAAACGTATCCCCCCGGCTAAAACAGACAACACTGAGGCATTTTTGGTTCTTCTGTGGACCCTTAAGGGAGAGAGAGAGACAGGAACAAACACGAGGACCGCGAACAGTATCTTGATCGCGAACGAAACGCTACGTTATCGCCAGACGGGACGGAAATCAGAGCACAGTTGTCGGAACCAAACCTATCGAAACTCAGCACCACCTGCTAGTAAAGACGACCATTAAACGAGCTTCATTCGTCGCTCAGCCGGAGAGCAAAACGTTGGTATACGGCAGCTGTATTTATGAATATGGGTTGGCCTTGAGTTAAGGCCGCTCAACGGACCAATATAAGACGAAAGTGAAGTTGGAACTTTGGAAATGTTATTAAGTGTTCAAACTCCCCAAACCAGAAAGCCCATTTTGCCTGACAAATAGGACGAACTCTTGAGGAAGATCGCTTCTTCTCAACAGATTACCCCAAGGACGAACGTTCAAGTAACCCGGGAACGTTAATCAGGCGACAAAAGCGGGTTCACTTCTATCGTTCCTGAAACAGCGGCGCATGAACCTACTGTGCATTGACCACGCACGGTTTATCCCATCGGTTTACGCATGTTTAATCAGTGCATCGTGAACTGGCATTTACTGCCTACACTCACTCCTTGGTGATAGGAAGCGTTACAATAGAGCGTGGTATTTTTTCTTCCTTGACTTCGTGACCTGTTCACGCTTCCCTTTCCAGCGATCATACGCAACTTGTTAGATGAATGAAGCCCGTCATGCAGGCGTCTTATTCTTCTGCTTCTGACTCGGAATCTCCGCTTTAAGCCACTGAATCTGATCGCCCCTGACACTGGTTCTCTCATTATTACAGAATCCGCCGCACGCGAAGACCTGTGCGCATATCGAATGCAACGGAACCTAAGCAACAGCTCAATGGTGAGCATATGGAGCCTCAATATATTTCTTGAATATCGGAATGACTGCTGATATGCATAAGTCATGATACACCTCTTTGGTCCCCTATATGGAACGTGGGAATGTGGTAAGTTTGGAGAAACGTTTACCATAAAAATCCTTGGAGAGAGCCGGTCCTGGAGCCTTATCACGTTACTCATCCTCGTCATCATCATGATAGCAGACAGGGGCCTGACTGAAATGTACTGTGACAACGAAGCAACTCACTTCAGATTGACGTAGTAAATCCTAGAAGAAAACGTTACTGAGCAGATGTAAAAGTAATGGGTGAAAGACTAAGCGGAAGAACTAAAAATGGTATAGGTGCAGGTACGCCATTGTTTACGGCACGTTGCCGACTCAGACAGCCTCTCTAACCATCAAGTTCAATGACCAAGTTAAAGGAACCCAGCCAGACAGGCGACACCTACCCACTTTACTCAGTGGAGCAGTCAGGGTTTTCATATTTCGTGACCACGTTGTTGCTTGACCACCACGTGGTTTCACCCAACTGTTGGTGGCCTCAGTATATAATGCTTGGTACGGTAAACGATCAGCTGGCGTGCGCAGTACGTGGCCCAAACGTCGTACGCCATGCAATGTGAGTAGTTTACTCATTGATCATGCATCGAGAGCGTTCCAGAATAAACGCAAGCAAACGGCATGTTGCTCAAATGATCGGTCCATTTAATGTGGGCCAGTTGGCAGAGACAACGTTCCACTTGCTCAAGCTTGAACTCCACTTCGCTCGACGAAGAGGTCCTCAGGAGTATGGTAGCTATCCACAAGATATACATCAATCGCGACGGAATGAATCAGCTCAGACCGGTTGAACTGTTCCTCAAAGTGCACAGTCAAATTGTCAGTTAGCCGAGACTGCGAGCAAGTTCATGACCCATCTTTTTCATAACTGGGCACACCTATGGCTAGCGCAACCACGAACTAGAAAAAACAGCACTTAACCACTCCGTGGTAGAAAGGCCTCGTTCACTCCTTCGGTTAGCTCGAAGAGATATGCCCCAAACTCTTCGCACAGATTCTTCGTGAGTTAGTCTTTCGGTTCACGGCGGCTTCTGGTGCATTCTCAGTCGGTGATCACGTGAGGTTTGTTCACAGCTTCTAGCGAACCAACAGAAGTCCACTTCTATCGTGCTTACAGTCTCTTTGGAACATGGCTCCCTGCATGAGGTATACATGATTGCAGAGACCTGTTGTCCATTGCTTATTTAGATCACGCCTGTTTGGACTGGGGAGTCCGGTCGCTAGAGCTGTATAATAAACGTTCTGTATACCTTCGTCGCCCAAGTTCAAAAGTGATTTCTTATTTTTTTCACTCATTTACCTTGTATTTACGACCAGGTTATCTGTCAGCAAACGGTGAAACGAAGCAAGCAAAAACGACAGCGTGGCTTGAGCCAGAGTGGCTACTCACAAGTGAATGACGGTATTTGACTTGCTGGCACAACCGACAGCTCACAGTGGTCTGATCAATTTGCGTTGGTGGCAGACTCTCGGAGAGTGGCCGCCACGTGAGGCGTTGCGTCGACCGTGTGTTGAAGCGATCACTGACACAGAATATACAACGCTTATCGGCTTCGCGTTGACAGACTTTAACCGATGTATTGAGTCTGACAGCGCACAAGCGACTGTTCACTGGGATCCAGTCGAGCAAACATTGCTCTGCTCTGGAACTCAGCGCACTTCCCAAAATGGCTTGACCCTCGCATGCAGTTTAGGACTAAACAGACCTGAGAAGGGGTCCGTTAGACTGCAAATTATCTCCAGGTTATCCGAGATAAGTAACGGAGGTAGAATAGCAGATTAGCATCTAAGACAGACAACACACGTCAAGCTCCAGACATGGAAGAGTACTTGCCAAAGCAGCATGCACATCAAATCTTTCAACGGTGCGGACATTTGGAGCGCCAATGTTTACCATTAATACTAGCCACAGGAAAAACCTATAGCCTGAACGGCGAGATTACGGCAAACGGGTACTTCTTTTGGAACCCTACTTGTAGCCAGGCTTAAGAGTTTGTCCAACTGGACAATAAGAGGCTTGCGTAATGCGGGAGCGCAGTGAACAAGACACTGATGTCTGACTATAAACACTGTTGTGAACAGAGGATGAATCTCAAGGTACACTATACATTTGAATGGGACTGAAGGTTGACGGACATATTTGATTTTAAATTCAAGTTCAAACTGCACAGGAAGAAAGCAGCTGCTGCCGATCAGGCGTCCAGAATGGTTGCACTGGAGTGTCGGGAAAAGGTGTGCACGGCTGTAACCGTACCACTCAAAACGGAGATTTACAAATTTGCATTGTTCCGCTTTTCGATTGCGAAGCCCGTCTTGATTAACAAAGTAATCCGTGTGGGCAAGCAGAAAGAACAGTAATTAGGAACCCCCCAATAATTACCTCAATACGTATTTGGTACACTTTATTTTGACTGCTAGTACGAGAGACTTCAACCAGGACAGACTAGTAGTGATACACGCGCGTGATGGGGCATCAACTAACCACTCGAGAACAAACTCAGTTCCTTCTGAAATGGGATCACCGAACCAGTCCACAGAGATAGTTGAACGGCGTCTTTCCGAACCAGTGCATGAAACATCCTGCCAACTGGTATGACTTTCCTTCGTCAACAAGCGGCTCCCTATCTACCTGATATCCGTCGGCGAAAAATGTAGGGAAAGGGGACCAGTCACAGACGACTCACGTCAATATGATTGAACCTACATAGGATTAATTCCATATCAGACAATTTCGTATCAACCAATTATAATCAGTTTAATCCTGCACCCCTGGGTGTTTTACCGCAGCGACACAATTTGGGGGTTCATCTTTTAGTGCCGTGGGTAGCACCAGTTTTCAGGTCTCGGTGCATCTACCTTCGTTGCACTGCTAAATGGTCTGGGGTCCAAGAGTGAGACGGGTCGTAGCTGATAGGAGAAGAACTGTTTCAACCCACGACCCCTCCATAAACAGCGGTGTGTTGCACTAGTTTCCACCTGTGGCATCACCGCTCCTGGTGTGCGACAACGGTGCTTAATGTTTCAGCATTTTCTTCTGGGATCCAAGGTGTCCAACAGATATCACAACGATATGAGAACGCCGTGGTTAAGACAGACCGGAAGGGAGGGAAGTGATGTACGAGAGTTATACGGGTCAATAGGTAATCAGTTGGGAAAAAATCGTCTAAACAGGCGCACAAAACAATGGGGTGATACCATTGGCCATCAGCGACCGTTTGACCTCCGTAAAGATCCCGGTTGCAACCGTGTTCTCCCGCTTGTTCGCATTACACGCTTGGTTTTGTGTACGTCTGCTCTAGAGGGTCTGATTAAGCCCAGCGTCATCTTTTTCAGTCATGCCACTAGTTACTCGCAGCAAGTGCTTTTCATTATCCTTACGACGGATTCCTCATTATATTCTTTAAGATCGTATGACCCGTATCCTGTCGAGCATTGTTTGACGCACTCGAATGTTCTGCGCACCTTTTGGTTAACGCGCTTCTCAGTGTCGCCGAGTGGGCTGGAGCACAACTCACCTTCTTTTCCCTCCTTTTGTTCGCTATAGATGGTTCCAGACTAGGATTTGACTTACTACCTATAAGTTTTCCAGGCGTTGATGAAATATACGGCTTTTTTCCAAATCCTACTGCTTTCTCTAGTTCCATGTTTTTTGGAACTGCATTCCGACTACACGTCGAGAAAGACGTTTTGAGCTGTTTGCGGACAGGGGTCAAGCGCATACCCGCTTGTTCATTACATCAGCTGAGGTTTCGCTCACGTACCGGAAAATCTATGCTACCCTACTTCGTGCACTCGGCCACATTAGGATGTTCGGTCATATGCGTCCTATCTACATTGTATACGGCAACGTCAGCATGTGCAAGTAGTCATCCTGTCATTGAAGGTGAAATGTGAAACGGTGACTGCGAGCTAAACTATTCCGGCAACTCACGATATGTTTTGTGGGCTATCGATATTGTCAGTGAAAAGTCGAACACAAACAATGGGCAATCACACTGCCGTACCCCTCACTCTGCAAATACCTGCCAATATCTTGTCCGTTCTACCAAGGGAGTTCCCGAAAGATCTCCGGCCAGATGGTATCCAGGGATGATAGGCCGAATGCCACGGTCAGACACCGAGCGATCGGTGTGCTCGTTGGCATTAAGTTAAGGACAATGTAGTTTCGCAAAAATGATTCACTTGTCCAGTTCTATTTGAGATTAAACGCGCGACTTGGAACTCCATTTCTTCGCGCCATAACGTGCTGAAACTCAAACTCCGTCTCTGGTCAATCCGCTGAATGTTCATTGTATCAAGTAAAGTGGAATTCTTACAGACCAGGAGAAAGTCTATGCGTGTTTGTTGTTAGCGCCACTTCGATTTTCGTTTATGTTAGCCGCGACTTACACTGCCTTTGTCCTATGCTCATTTGTTGTTTCCGTTTAAAAGACTGTTGCTGGAACCTTCGTATCGCAGGAATGTTGTCTCACAGTGCATCGCTGTTACGCAAACTTGATCTGCGGGCATAATGGACAATGACAGTCAGGAAACCGGATTTGCCCGTCATATCCAAGCGGATTCTGGTCTTCTATATTCCCCTTGGTTTTAGAGAGAATAGATTCTCAGTTGAAGGTCAAGGTCTTTCGTATTCTTCTGGGTTTTGAGTTTTATCGCTTTCTGTGCAGTGCTCGGGACTTTTATGTTAATGCGCTAGCTGTTTTTAGTTATCGTTAGCTACGCAGGTCTTAGTATTTTTGAACGCTTACTCGAACCCGTATCTCCCTCATCCGGAAGATAGCGGTATCGCGTTTATAAAACAAATGGTTTTGCTGTATGTTCGTGTGACCGTGCCTCACGGCCTGGGCTACCTAAGCGTCCTACGGTAACCTAAGTGGAAACGAGGTCGTACTCAGTAGGACCAATGGCTCAGCGACATTGCTTTCCAGGTAGGAGCATTACACAATTCTGACCATCTCGTCAAGCTAGCAGAGCAGGTCAGTGTGATGTACATATCATTCAAAAATCAGCCCAGTAGAGCGGCGGCACACGAACGCTTAATCAGTCGGGCTTTCACTTGGCGGGACTTTATCCCGTGATCCTCGTGTCCTGGAATTCTCTTCGCAAGTCCGACGGGTGGGAAGAGGAAATAGGGTATGTAATACCCCAGCCAAAAGCTCTAGAAAACTATCAGTAGATGCACGCTCCGCGCTTAGGAAAAGCATGAAATGATTTAAGTAACTCAGCATACTTCACCGTGATGGAAACACCACCTGGACGCTTTCATGCGTTTCACTGAAAATATTTTTTGGAGGAGACAACCTCCGAAGATACTGTGAACAGCGAAATCGATGGCAACCTCAAAAATCGAAATACTGAAATTGGTGGCCATCTGTGAAAGCAGCAATGCTCCAGTTCATGTCGTGGGGTATATGTGTATCTATCTTACCT
>LOND01006074.1:19085-31075 GCA_014220965.1 Paragonimus kellicotti
CAGCAAAGATATCTGCTTAAAACAGATAATATGATGGTGTCGACATACACTAAGTGTGTTCTTTATAGACGAACGACAGTGGTTAGTTACCTCGGATTAAATCTGTCGTTTGTTCTTTATTGGTATGTCGTGTTTAGTCGGGAACTAATGTTTGGAATATCATACAACGCATAGCGCGTGTACGTAGCTCACCCGTAAAATGACAGTTTTATTCCACATTCCGATTGACAAACTACCTATTTCATCTGGGTAACGATGTTGTTTGACCGATTCTTTGTATGTGACAGTGCTACTGGTCAAAAGTTGTTGCACGGCTGTGATAACGTAATCAGAAAGATAGTTTGTGTTCCATGAAACTAGTTATTCCATTAAAAACTAGGCATATTTTTTCTTCCATTACTTAATCCTATTGATCTTTTGACATAACTATTCCTTATCGGACGCAATATTATTTTCCACTCAATCAGAGCAAGCTTGTAATTCAGTGGTTGTTGATTGGCTGTACGTCGTTCGTGGCAGAATTCGGTTTCAGTAACCATAATTTCGTTTCACTGTTGCTGAAAATTTTGAACTTGGCGGTATTGTCCGAACTTGTCTCACCTATTGCTGCCAGTTTCTTCCACACTATGTAGATTATTTTCAGGATTGTCTTGCAGATTTTCCTACACATGATGTTGAGTTTTGTTTCTGTATGTTCTACATGGACGACCCCTTATCTTGAATATTACACAATATTGTGCAATTCCTATCAGCTTATCAGAACAACATTTTAGTTCTCTACACTACTATTAATTTAGGTCTCACTGTCTTGCGCTATCCATACATTTTCAGTAGGATATTCACATCCACAAACGTACACTACTCACTGACACGTCAATGTTTAATTTGTTACTGAGGACTGCATGTTTGGGAAAAATTGATGAAGTTTCTACTTTTTCTGAGACAGTTTTCTTGAAAGAATTGTTTGCATTGGGCGTTTATTAAATTTTAGGTATATGATAAAATTGGTTTGGACACCATTCACTTTGTGTGAGTACACTACTGGTAGAAAATTTAAGTAAGTGGTATAGCAATTCATAACTTTTGCACATGCCAGATAATTTGATGTTTAGGACTCCACTAATCTAATTTACGTTGCAGCGTAGACAACCGATTTGGGATGACCATGCAAGAACTGGTTTTTCGCCGAAGAAGCACACAGGCACTGCTCATACTATGGGTATAACTAGCTGAAAGTATATTCACCTTATCGCACTGATAATGGACATGGTGATTACTATTGTAGGTGACAATCTCGAGTAAAGCAAACAGAGGTTTGTTCAGAGAAAAACAAAGAATTTTATTATGTTACAAAAATCATGCATGGCTAATTGTTGGTGTGTATATTCTAGTTTGACTTCAGAGGTAACAGCTTTTTCTTCAGCATTGTATGTATCTTTGCAGAGATGTGACGTACACTGGAGTGCTAATCTTTTTTCTTCGATCACTGCACTTGTGCATGGAATTATTTCACATCAGCTGGTGTCTTTAATATGCTAATCTCCTCCGGAATTTTCACGTAATCGGTCCTGATCATTCAATATGTTTTTATCGGCTTAAAAGGTAGTATAATATATATTACAACATGAAGTTAACTATATGCTGGTATGCTTATTGAATTTTCTATGGACGATTAAAATATGTTTAGTGTTTACACCCTCTTATTACGTTGGCACCGGTAGTCATCCACAGTAAGTACCGGAGTGTTCTATTCATGTAGACCACAGCTTTCAAAAAACGCTGTAGTGATAATGTCGCGGCCAATGGCTTCAGTGTTGAGTGTGGCACAGACAAATCCAAATAATTTGTTGTTGACGCGATTTTTTTTTACAGTATATCGCACGCGAGAACATTCCTATTCACACATACTTGTCTTGATCTGCTGAAAGCGATTTGTTGCTGAAAAGTTCAAGCATGGTTTGTTTTGGTTGCTCTTAGATAAATGAAGCGCGGTCAACTGTGAGGAGAGTTTAATTAAGTGCATGAGCGCACAAACAAAACAAGAACACGGTTGTAACGAGGGGTCTCATTTTTTTTTAAAAATGTTGCAGGATAAGTCAGATGAATCTGCAGATGGAATTCGTCAAAAAGATATCAGTCGCGCTCATTTAGGATTTCTTAATAAAACAACATTCATCCTGTGTAATATGGAGACTGGTAGATGGTCACCAAAAAATGTTTTGAGACGAATAACAACTGTAACATCTTATGTCATTTATGGTCATGGTTCGCCTAGCTACACAAAAGAGTCAACCAATTGCTTGAAGCAAGCATGAACTACAACTAAGTTGGTTGCTGACGAGAGATTCTGTGATACGGTCGTTGCTTTTCAAACGTTTGGTGTTATTGTCTAATCCCGTCAAAAACGCAACGACAGTTTCGTAGTGTTCCTAGTAGAAGTACGCAGCCTCAGCCCATTCGCCCAACGAGTAGTAGTTGGCGGCTGGTGACAGTTGAATCAAGAACAATACATCTCCCTGGAGGCGCAGAAATGAAAAGTTGATCACAATGGCAACTGATTAAATGACTTCAGTAGACGAAGAACTAGTGAGTTCTACAACGCAGTGGGTGTTATACATTGCACAAATCAGACGAATCATTTGGGGGCAAACCAGGGAAAGACACGTGATCGCAAAGGCCTGATAAGAACTACCGAAAAAAGTTGTTCCTATAACTGAGTTCTTAAGTAGTATATGGGAATGTGAGAAGGATTGAAACCAAAGATAATCAGAAACTTGTTTGATTCACACAAGGAACGGCATCTCTCAATAGCAAACAAGTACGATTGTGATAGACATTGGATGGACACAGCAGTACAAAGTCGCTTTCGAATTTGGGTTTGGTGGACAATATGGTCGAATCAAGGGTATTATAACCAAAAGGTTGAGAAATAAACTTTTTACGAGAACGGAGACAATGTGAACATGTCGAGTCATTTCATCGGTTATTTTATCAAGTACAATGTGTATACACATTTCTCACACCGATGGCATCTGGAATGTTTCGTATTGCTCCCTTATAAAGATGGCAGTTCATTTCGTGTATGGGATAAAGTCGACAAAAATCTCGTACAGCGTTGAATATTTTCGGTTTCTTGTTAGAACTGTAAAAGTAACTGGTCGATTGTTGTTTAGGAGGTGTAAAACTAGTTATGATCGTCCGCCAACAAAGACACATAAGTGGATGTCTCAGATGTTTTGTCTGCCTTCTCAAAATACCCTCCAAATTGCGACAAAGGCTGGCATGTTACAGTGGGTGCTGACTCAGTGGGATGAATCGTTTCGGTTAGAGGATTTGGCCTTCGATTTTTAACTCAACTGGTATGTCCACATATTGCCAACAATGTCTTGTGACTGGTATTCGAGATAGTATGGCAAGAGACTGTAAATCTCATGTTAATGTTCCACTGACTTGCTTATTCGAGAATATTAGTTGAACTAGGTCATTTCTTCTTGTGTTGTCGAAATGCCACAAGGGAGGTATTTCCAATCTGGTACACTCTGCCTAAAGCTGTCGTAATAGTCCTATCAATGGATGACTCCACACAAACTTGATTCGCCTGTTGTTCTGAGTTACGAAACAGCCTAACTAACCGGACGATACTGAGACTGTATGCAACCCATGATGCTGGTGTTAACAATTAACTGTCTGCTGAAACGCGCTTGGTTGATGTTAGAGCCCGGTAGTGTCATACTTAGTTGTCTACAGTCGAAAGTAAATGTAGATTTGCTATATTTTATACACCTAGGGTCCATACTGCTTCTCGACCAAAAATTTTCATATGTATTTTTTCATGCACTTTACTCTATGACGTGCTTAATAACGTCCACTACACAATTCGATATACATCAGCAAAGCACGATTCCAATGAAGCTCTATCTACCTACGCAGAGAAAACGCTTCTCATGAAATTATCGAACCCCTGGATTACCTGTGGTGTTGCAACAGCAGCCTCAAAACAGAACAGTGTCAAGGTGTGTGTGGTCGACCTAAGTTGGTCAGAAAAACTGGTTTTGAAATTTGAGCCTCAGACATTGGTTATTCTGAGATTATTCCTAGAGGGTGGAAAACTGAACGACAAAATGGTATCGCCGAGTTATACACACAACAAATAAATTGGGTAAAAAGTATATTGTTTACCCTGTAAAAACATTGAAATGTTCATCAGAAAAACGTCATCTTCTTAGGCAGGAAACTTAGAATGGTTTCGAATTCCAAGAAGGCTTTCTGGACGTCAAATGGTTATTGGTATACGATGCTGAAACTATGTCCTTAAGGGTTAAAATTCTCCCCGTGGAAATGTACAATTTTATGTGCTTATATGCATTTTGTGTATATCCCCGACCTTACCCATATCACTTTTCAAGTTACGGATTGGTGTCATTTCAACTGTCCAATAGGAACAACACTAACATAGGCGGTGCACTTTGAATGGGCTTCAATCTAAACGGCAAGCACAGTTACTGTGTGTGCAATGACTCATTTGTATCTGTCTCATTTTGGCCTTCATGTCCAACCTTACAATACACACCGAAATACCCCCCAGATGAGCGGATATGTGATAGCCGCGCACACTGGCGTAAACACAGCGTCTACTCCTCCTATAAGAGACGATCGGGCAACCTGATCATTACTCACAAGCGAAAGTGGTTGAGCGTTCACATATGATAATTCGGTCGTGCCTAATGTGAGGTCAATGGCGCAGTGGTAAACACGGTTGCCTCATGAAAGCGTGGCCGGAGTTCTAGTCCCGGCAGTGGCAAGGATATGCACTACTGACGAGCTCTAATGAGAGCGAAACTCGAGTCTAGTGCTTCTTTTCGAAAGGGGCCGACTGGAAAGTCTATGGGAATGCGACAGCTGCGATCAATTGTGGGTGATGTTCAACTTGAAATTAACCAAATCCCCTACTACTCATCAACAATAAACCTAGTATGATAGGTCGAAGAGGAGAGTTTACTTAAAACAGTCTGTTCGCTGAAACTTTGTTTTTCATGAAATGCAAGGCAACGTGGAGCGGGCAACATGCTAAGTTTAACAGTTCTGCACATTTAAAACAAGATGGAACGCAGTTTGTAGCCTCTGTCATGGAACGAGAAGCAGTGACGCTTTGCTCATGGTTCATCATGCTCACTTGTACTCTCCTGTCTGAAGGCTAGTTTGTTTTTTCACACTCAAAGTATGATAAAGACTTAGTTACAAGCAGCTGATAAACAAAATGAACAAGACGTAGGACGAGGTGATTGTTCACAAGGGCAAGAAGACCCCATTCAGCCAGGTTAAGAACTGCGTGGCAAATTCAATGAACTATGGTACACAATTTACTTGACCGAGTAGTAAAAGTTAATCAACAACGTCCTCACAACCATCCGAGTTCTGGATTCAACAACAGTCTCGCGAAAGTAGAAACGAAAACGATTAGGTTGTGCACTGCAAAGCAGTATGTACAAAAGAAGCGAGATAGTGCTCTCAATCTCCTTGGGCAACCAATCAACTTACCTGAGCCCAAACTCACCAATCATAAGTTATAAAAGACTATTACAATCCACCTAACTAAACGTTATACGCGATATTACTATACCTTTTCCAGTTTAAGGTATCTCAATGTCAATTTAAGGTGTCACAAGGAGATTAGCTGGACTGCAACGTTGAACAGGGTCGCACGGCTGATTTGCACATGAGTAGGATGAAAAACAGACATTGATTGACTCTTACAGAATGAGAAGACGCGGTCCCGCCAGGTGCAGACAGTGGACAAAGTTAGCTCACCTGGAACTAATTACTTGGGACATCCTAAATTAACATCGAGACATCTCAAACTGAAGAAGGCACAGATTATGCAAGTAATCAGTATGTAATATATTACGCTTTAAGCATATGTCAACCTGATTATGATATCTAGGAAAACATATGTTCCTTATTGAATTTATTAAGGAAGAATCTTGTCTATGTCAAGACCACAGCCTACTTGTCACTCTATGGGCTGGACAAATTGTTGTTACAGGATGTGCTTCCCCTAAATCTTCAGACCACAGAATTTGATAAGTTCAATTCATTCGTGATTTTTAAAGAGCACCAACTTCCGTGAAGTGGTTCTTCAAGTATAAAACGCAACAGACCTGTTGTACATTTGGTGAAAGATTGAAACAGTTTTTATGATATCGTTTGACTATTGGTGCCCGTGTTACTGATCTATTGCGGAGACTGCTAGCCAAACATAATGTGATGCTCCAAGAGGCACGAAATATCTATGGACAGGAGGAGGATGTGAATGCTGGCGCCACACGTTTGGACATCAACTTGTTCCACAAGGTCAAGTCATGTACTCTTGTGAGAGGTCACCTAATAAGCAAGTTACCATGGTTTTCGTAATTATCAGTTGTCAATTCCGACCTGTAAAAAGTAAGGGAATGTTTTTCTCAAAGATTTTGTACAGATCTTTTCTATACTTGATGTAAATCTGACCCTATTAAGGTGTGTAAAAGTCAGAAGAACCTCCCGAGACACATCAGATAGACAAATGTCATGTTTATACATTGCTAGCTGAACACCAGGATTCAGCAGTCTATTCATAGTTGCCTCAAGTTTACATCGAAATGTCAGTACGATTTCGATAGGAACGCAGAAGATAGTGAATCTGTTATCTCAAAATTAATACTAGATCGCATGAGTTCCTGCTGCTCGACTGAAACCAACGGTGAATGGAACATAAGAATCGTTGGTAATTGTTTGCCTCTTTTGAATCAGGCTGACTTCCCCGGGGTTTCTGGTAACAAGGAGCTGAGTGTGGTTCTTGAGATCAGAGGAAAGCCCAGTCCTCCTTGGAGTAACGGATTTAAAACAGCTTTATTGTACTCTCTCACTAAATGTCAACTATAAGAGTGATCAGAGTAGAACGACTCAAACCCGACTACACAGTTTGATGGTTCATTATTTCTGCGATTCAGAAGAAGTCAACGAGACTGGTAGGGCAAGAAGATCCAGGTTTCCTGAAGCATCGAATGACACCTCATGAACTGAGAGAACGTGTGCATAATATGCACACAACAAGCTGAACGAAGAGAGTATAATCAGGCAGAACAACTCACTACTATAAGCCGCACCAGTTCATTGCAATTTTGAATGAAGATAGTACACCAGGCAAGATCTATGGTGAGCATAGATCAACACTGATTTCAAGACTGTGAAAATATGCAGAGCCAATCGAGGAGTCAGAGAATTTTCAGTGAGAACTCTGTATGGTGGTAATGTGTTCCTTATAATTGACCTAACAGGCGCATGCTTACAGATTCAATTGAAATGCCAGTGTAAGGCACTCACCACGATTGCTGTGGACTATTGCGGAGTACTATAATGCAACTGTCAATTGAATTACACGTTTGAGCTGGAATATGTTCCACGTTGCAGCTGATCAGTTACTTCGCAATTTATCAGGAGTAAGCACATATCAAGTAGATGCAAGCGTATGTAAATTCAGTGCAGAACGAGGATGATAGACGTTTAATTACTCTTCTGAAACAATACAGAGATGAGAATGTTGCGTACAGTCTTCGAAGTGTCAGTCTCAAGTTCCATAGTTGAACCATTTTCTTCCCCAATACAAGGTTATGGTTACAGGCCGGACCCAGATCAGTCCAAACATTTGGCTAAAATTATCTCACCAAAGAATCGAGATGGGTTACGATCAACGATGGGATGTTTTCAATATTACTATTGTTTCGTATCGGACTTTGGAGACGAAAGCATAACAGTTGTTTACAGTTTTAATAGTGAAAGACTAAACATGGATGTGAAAAGAGAAAGACCTTCTACGAAAGTTCATACAAGCCGCAGTTAAAATGACTAATGTTAGCTTCACTTTTCTTCCTTAAAATCATTACCCCCCCACCCCTTCATACGCTTGGGGATTACTGATGTTTTTCAGTGTCGACATTGAAAAGGCAGGCGATTCAACCAATCTGTACATCAATGACTATTGAGTACTTTCGGAGTACAGATAATTTCCACCCACAAAAACAAATTTTAGCTGCATTCTGAGTTTGTCGAAAGATTTGCTTGATTATCCGCTGCAGAATAGGGTCTTGCTTAGGGTATTGCTAAGATTTGTTGCTTTATATTTTCTGAAGCATTATTATCTGCAGCGAAAAACTACGTGTTCAATTCAATTCCGTACCGATTTTGCGCCCTCAGTTGAAAGATACATTGCCTGTTCATGCTGCCTCTTACTGTGTATACCATTTCGTTTGTTCCTGTGGAACGAGCTATGTAGGCCGCACGACACGGCGATTATCTGAACGCATACGGGAGCATCATCCGGTGTGGCTAACTCGGGGCCTGGCCAAATCTTGTTCGTCTTCCATCGCTGCGCACCTAATGGAGTCCAACCACTCAATCGATGTCAATGCATCATTCCGTCCTATCTATCGCGCTCCTAGTTTACAATCAAAACGGGTCAAAGAGCGCCTGTTGGCAGTCGCAGAAGCCATAGCCATCCGCTTACTCTCCCCCATTATGTGTTCAAAAACGCTTCGTCAAAACACTGAATCTTCCATGGCCTGGTGTTTACGTCCGGACCGAGCAGATTACGTAATTATGACCACTATCGTAACAGTCATCAATCATTTGTACAATTGACCTGATCTATCTGAAACTGATAACAACCCGTTCGATCCATTACCGCACATTTCCTCACACATGAGTAACCCATATAAATGTGTTGTATTTAGCCTGATGATGAATCACCGAAAACAGCTTTCGTTCGCTACACGTTCATTCTAACGTATCATGGAGTTATTACACATTTTAATTTGCATCCTAACGAATCGGCTTACCAATTACGGTGCAATCACACAGCAACACAGCCTGTCCCAATAGCCTACTGCTGTGAAATGCTCCATGGTTCTAGTATACGGATGTTCTGTCACCAGATTCCTGTTTACCGTTGTTAGTGCTTGTTTCTATGCCACTCAACCAGGGTCCAGTCAACCAGGTGATCTCGTTAAAACCACCGGAAACTATTTAAATCAAGCAGCCAATACTATATCAAGATCCTTAGAGATTATGGACAAAACCTGATGACGTGCCGTGTGGAAAGAGATTGACTGACATTTCAGCACCGTTGTGAAGAGCTGTGTTAGCTGAGTTTCACACGGGTCACTTATGCGTTGAATAAGTGAAATTCTTGGTTCAACAAATATGAAGTTAGCGCAGGTAAGCAGACGAGACTGAAGCATTGGACATGTCCAGATTTTCATCTCTCGTGGCATAGTGTTCAAGCAAACTATGGCAGATCAGTTCTTGGTAAGACCTCCTTCTGGTTGCAGTCGATTCTTATTCATGTTACTCGGAAAGATATATAAAGTCGTCACTTTCAGTCAAGTGCAATTCAATGGAATAAGTCATTTTTGTGTGGTCCCTGACCGAATGTGCTTCGATTTTAACGCATTCTTAGACGACAAAAACACGTTCAGTAATATCTGCGTCACCAATCAGAAGAACATACTGAAGCACCTTAGTCATAATTGGTTCAAATTTTTTAGGACTATTTCGTGGTTAAACTGTGGAGTCAAATAAATTATTTGCATCTATCCCTCCGGGGTTAGGAATCTCCCCGTACTTCGTCTCAAAAAGACATTTTGGTTTAGGCATTGAAAAAGGGTCTGTTGATCATACGGACTGTCTATCGGGTTGGTGAAATATTCCGGGTTTGGAAGTTGAGTCGACTCAGACGTCTGCCTGAATGGGAAACATATGGTCAAATGTCCGTCCTACTTAGCTTGACTACACATGAGTAATCACATACTGCCGGACAAAAAAGCTATTAGTTCAAGACAAGACGCCATTCAGAAAAAATAAACTTTAATTGCACGTGCTCATTTCTGCTCCCAATTGTGCAAAATATGTTTGTTAGCGGCATTGTACTTTTCCCGGTAGGATCAATCGCATACCATAAGTTGTCATTTCGGACTAGCGCTTAACTACTTAGCACGTTGCCGAGTAGTATACGACTGGACGAAAAACTTGAGCCCCGCAAACCTTCACGGATCTCCTGATACCAAATACACGAAAACAACCGCGTACTTTCCATATTGTTTTTAGAAAACATTCCACCCAATATCCTGCACACTGACAGTTAACAACCACTCCCAACCACCCCCACATAGAAGTACTAAATAGTTCTATGAACACTAGAAATAGTCAATTTTCCACATACGGTATATGCTTTGATCGACTTGATAAGGTAACAGGCCATTTTTGATCAAATTTAGGTCACTGAGACCAGCAAAATACTCAATCCCGCTAGAATGAGACCAAAGTGGTCGTACTTCACGATGCAGTTCACAGGCGACAAACACAGCTACCTTCTGAGAGAGTTTCATTTTGAAAAGCTCAGTTAACCTCATGAGATGAGACCTAACGTTTCTGCATTTTGTGGGCCGATGAACAAAACTGAATCCACAATACTGTAATACTTCTCTCTATTGACAGTCTCGGTTACCAGTACCAACACATTTCTCCCGTGAATTCCAGTCGGGTCCCGGAGGCGAATGGAAACTTCTGTCGCCGTGAACGTCAAGATGTATGCGTTTTTATCGGAAAATTGGTCCACTGCTTTACAAACTCGGAACACTCAACCTCGCCGAAACATGGTGAGCCTCAATTAATTCAGCCAAGCAGCATTTTACCATGTGTTATTATTTTGCATACAGCGTTTTATCTACAAATCCCGCGTTGTCTTATTGCGGATTATTGATGAAAATTGCGACAGTTCGTGAACGGCTATGGTTCTATCCCAACGTTAGGGACGATCACTCTATATGTTCACCCTTATCCCTTTTTCAGAACTGTCACGATCTCCACATACAAATGCCTTATCAATGCAAGTCCAGATTAATCATGTCTACAACGCGAAACATGTGTAGGATGCATATAAGTATGTACAACTGCTGATGAACAGTCGGGGATTTGGTTAGTTTCGAATTGAGAATCATGCAGATTTGATTGAAGCCTTCGCGTTCACATGGACCACCCGACCTAGCAGGCCTAATGAGATCGAAGATTCCGATTTGTCTCATAAGTCTAAATCATGAGGTTATCGACTGGAGTTAACAGACAGTAACTGTGTCTCCTATCGAGACGATCGGGCAACCTGATCATTACTCACAAGCGAAAGTGGTTGAGCGTTCACATATGATAATTCGGTCGTGCCTAATGTGAGGTCAATGGCGCAGTGGTCAACACGGTTGCCTCATGAAAGCGTGGCCGGAGTTCTAGTCCTGGCAGTGGCAAGGATATGCACTACTGACGAGCTCTAACAAGAGCAAAACTCGAGTCTGGTGATTCTTTTCGACTCACACTGGCTGGACAGTCTATCTATCGCACTACGAAAGCTGTGATCAAATGCGAATACAATGTTATATATATATATATATATATATATATATATATATATAGTTGCAAACTTTCGAGGTTTCTGATAAGCAATGTAATCGTCAAACCTATTTTCATTACTTGGTACCGATAAATATTTCAACATCAAAAAAGCGTTGTTGGCTTGCAGAGCAAATCTCGGCTTCTTATCTTGTTTTCTGATGGACAGTTCAGTGTTATTATGAAGTACTTTTCGTCCACGAAAATTCCAACTATTACTTCACTGTTCAATTTTCCTAACACGAGGATTAATCTTGATACAAACATTGTCCAGGTTTCTATTTCTAAAACCGATGTTTCTGACGAGCTGAGGTTCGGTTGCACATATCCTGACAATCACCCCGCTTCGAGATTAGTTTTACAACACCACAGGTGATTCAGGGGATCGATAATTACATATTCTATATGTACCCCGCCAATATAGGTTGTCTTCCATTGGAGTCACTGGACATTCTCAGATCCCGAAGAGTATACAAGACCAGCGTGCACCTGACTGTTCATTTGACGATGTGAAAAGAGCA
>LOND01006077.1:11310-30611 GCA_014220965.1 Paragonimus kellicotti
TTCACAAAATCCTTCTTTTTTGTTGTCAAGTTTGTTCGAAAATTTGACAGAACCGTCCCACGGTCGGCGAGTAACCTGGTCTTCAGATTTATTTAGATAGATTTTTGGCATCTAAAGGGAAAATCGGTATTTATCGTAAAACAAGTGAAAGGGTAGACACGGCTTCTTGTGAACATGTTGAGTGTCCAGTACATTGGCTCACAGGACGTACTCAAACACAATACATATCCTTCTCGGTGTATTAGGAAATGGAGTCTACTACCTCAAAGTAAACAGATAAAATTAACGTACCCTTCAGGTGAAGTGGTTTCAAAGCTTCCTCCCGAAGATGATGTGAACTTGCGAATACCGAACAGTATTTATATAGCACCGATTAGGTGCACACTGCTGCCAAAGTATTTGATTTGACGAAACTGTTTTTACTCTCAACATCTTGACTCAGATAACTTTGTTGACCTTCAACAAATCACACGTCAACAGCTAATATCTTTTTGGTTGTTATGACTAGTACTTTGGCAGAATCGAACATCAGTTACACACTAGATTCAGTGGACATGTACGGAGCTGCCCCCAGTGGCAGACCACATAAACTGGCCATGCAAGGCTAATTGTCACCGGCACCGCCATGGTCTACAGAAGTGTGCCTCAGTCAATGCAACGCACTTGCTGCTGAATCATTGTCGTCTCAAGTTATCTGATGAGTTCAAGGTCACCTACACGTCTACCAGCCTACTTCTCTTTTGACATGCCTAGGTGAATGTCAATAAAAGAGACGGGCTTATTCTTCGCATTTAAATTGGTCTATCTGTTGCCCTTTCGCTACGCTGGTGCAAGACGCATATCTTTGCACCGAAAGTCAATTATTGTTTCACTGTAATATTTTTGGTTGCTTTTATTCGGTATGGCAAATCTAACAACGTACAATAAGTAGTTACAGAGATGCGGCAGAAATAGTTCATAGTCTGAATGATGCATGAAAAACATTTAAGTTCACCATTCAATTCCTATTAGAAGTGCGGTAGTGAGTTGTGTGCATCACGTAATATATGCGGTGTAAAGACAACAAGGCAGCAAGGAGGCGGACGAGGACAAGCAAACATAATATGATGGCGGATCAATAAATGATCATCATCTTCATAACCAAAACTTGGCGTGTGTTTGTTGCGTTACAGTGGACTATCTTGATCAGTTGCAAGTTCTGTTCGTTCTCCTAGATAAGAGATACTGACACAATTGTTATTTGGCTAGAGAAGTCAGTGAGCCGATTAGACATAAAGTCATGGTTTGTGCTCTCTGTTCCTGATTAGATGCCCAATGTTCTTCCTGTTTCATGTTCAGAGTAAAGAAGAAGTTAATTTCAGTGTTAACGAATATGAAGTAATCTACCTTAGCAGACGTATAGGTGAAATGTCACGGTTTGTAGATTCAACAGAAAGTATTCCTCTGCGCCCTGATGCTGTTGATTATGCACCTTCAATAGTGAAGTTATAACGATGTTTTTAACCCATTCATTTTTTTGTCATATTCGTTTATTTGTGTATTTCTCGGTTTCTGTACGTCCACTTTGGTGTTTTTCACAAGATTTTCACGTTTTTCCAACTTCTGTTCGGCTGGAATGCATATGGGACTGTGACTGCCATCAATAGTGAAAAAGGTTCAGCTTACAACAACCAAGGTTTAACCATTTATCAACAGTTATTTTACGCCAAAGATGGTTGTGCTATACAGATCAGTATATCTGTTAGTCAACTATTGATTACACATGACAACAACGTCGTACAGTATGTTTGGCGTGTTCTAGTCGGTTTTTTTAGTTACTCAGTAACGCTTAATGCGCTCAGCAGAATGCGGTATTCTCCATAAATTCAAGAGACAGTTTTATGAGCTACAAGTTTGCAGCTGTTTGTTGATCTATCGGGCGTATTGCAATTAATAAACCACTATCCATGCAACTCAGGTTACCTCAGAAAATGTGTTCATACACTGGTGGGCAACAACAGCTGTCTAAAAATAGTTACCTGACGATCTACGAATCACAGATAGTGTAACATACAGTTAGATGTTAAATTTCAATACCCCGTGTTGCCCATACCACTAAGCGCACTGATGTATTCGCTTTTCATTCAGTACATTTTGTTTATTGATTGAACTTCTGCTGTGCTTTCAAAACTAGATTCACTTTTGCGCCATACACATCCCTAGGGAACTGATTCCACGTATGTTCAGTTTTATTGTGTTTGGGGCAGAGACAGGGTTTTATCATATGAACCATACGTTTTTCGTTCTTACTTTATCAACCCATTATCCTCCAAATAAATGGTAGCAATCGAATAGAAACCGTCTTAATATACGACAATAAATTTTGCTTTTTATGCGGAAATTCAAATTGCTGCACCTGACACAGAACAAACTCTCCTCAGATTAGTACCCTTCCAAACACACTCACCAGTCTGCCAGCAAATATTAAGTCCTTTACGGTAGTGTATGTAAACGCCTCAATCATCTAACGCTGGCTGATGAAGACAATATTGCATCACCGACCTGGCCAGAAGAATTGATCTAAAACCTGCTGGACTCGTTTCTTTTTAGCACTTCTGCAGCAGCCTTGTATTCTGCAGTAACTGATAAGCAGACAGGCGTGAGCCTTTATTGAATTTAGGAATTGTGTCGTTTTATANGAAAGGGGTATCACCGTTAGGACACGTTACGTAGTGCATACATGTTAAATAAACAGTTGATCTGACTGCGCACATGACAGACTCAATTGATTACAGAACAATCAATTAATGAACGTGCATGGAAAAACGCATTGAATGTGTGATGATAAGCTTGCTGAGATGGTTTGGTTGACTAAACAGTGATCTGTAAGTTTTGAATGAGGTCATTTTAACCCATAGAGTAGTAAAGGACAACGAATGTAATGGGGAATCGGGCGACGTTATGTATCTCAAGGTCACACGAACAGACAAGTCCGATTGGCTAAGGAAGGGAAGCATTGACACTGAATAAGCTTTCAGATTTATCGAACGGAAAGCCAGCACAGTCCAGTTACATCAACGGATATGACTAAACTATGTAGATGATAAATCCCCGGTAATAACAAGCCACCACAAAGAAGCTTCTTTCTGGTTTCCAGATGAGCATTACAGTAACATTAAGTCCACAGTCGAGACAAAGAACGAGCGTGGGACTATAAACTTTCTGGATTATCAGCACATCGAAAACAAACAACGTGTTTGTTATAAGCATTGGTTGCAAACCAAAATACCCCAAACTACAGTTGAATTGTGACTCAGAATATCTGAAGTGCGACATGCATAGAAACATCTAACCACTAACGAACAGAACAAGAAGATCTGCAGCAATAACGTTAGCTACAAACAAGAAACCATCCTTTTGATCGCAGTGCCACAAGACAGCATACATCTGTTATGCGGTTAACCAGTGAAGACAAGAAAACTTGAACCACTTGGAATACCCAATCACATTTTTACGTTTAAGGAGGTCAAAATTTCCTTAATGGAGTAACAAATCGACACACTATTTCTCCTTAACACACTTTACTACGCTTATGAAGAAGTCAGTCCAATCTTGAGATCGTATTTAGTGTGGTTACAAGGCAATCTGCATAAAATATTCCGACTGAATATACTGACTAGAGATAAATACGATGAAAGTGTGGAATCGTGAACCGGAGGAAATACACAAGTTTTCGCTTAAAAGACGCGAGTTCGCTTAAACAAACTGGAATGAGCATTGGTCGCTGCCTTATATCTGTTAGCTGATTTTCACAAAACGGTCAAGACAACACCTAGATCAGCGGACAGATTCACACGAAAGCTCTCGCAGCCGAACAACGCACCCAAACTGTGTCAACTGTATTGAGGGAGCCAACCTCTCGTCCGGTTAGATAGGCGTAAACACAAACCTGATTAAACAACACAACACAATCCAGAATGACACCAGTGAGAACTGTTGAGACCATATCCAGCAGCCTATGTCGGTCAGTTCCATAAGCAGAAGCGCAAAGAGGAAGGCACATGAGCTCGATTATCAGCTGATAAACAAACTTTCGGAGACAGACAGAACAGCCACACGATCGAATCAATTCCACACGAGTACTTCCTACCCGCTTGAATGAAAAGTTACCTTGACAAAGGTTACCCACGGCAACCGAAAAGTCGGAACTAAGCTAGGTAATTTTTTCTAATCCAGTTGAAGCAGTATCAGGCAAACCATCACAGTCAGTCTGTCAAATATTCTAAAGTTTACCTGGGTTTTTCGTTATAATCTTTTCTATACGATTGTATGAACATATTCACTAAAGTGGATGCAAATGTATTAATGCCGACTGTTTAGTCGTTATTATCACTGTCGATAGGAATGTTTCAAGGGTTATCATGCTTACCTGTTGCATAATCGTGCAAGCAAAAAAAGAAACGTACCCAGGTTTTCAAAGGTATCAGACAGGAAAGGAGTGCGGCCCAGTACACAAGCGCCCTTGTTTTCAGACTCTGCCATTCAACAATTTGCCCATAAGCAGCTGAGTTGCATACGAAAGTAAAGAGGCATCCGGAAAGCAGTTTCTGTGTGGATTTTCCTACAGACGTTTACTAAATGCATTCATTTTGCAAACAACTCACTCGGACTTCATTGGAAGTATATATGCGTTCGTGGTCGGTTGAGTGCAGTAAACGAATCCACGAGTATGTAAAGCTGAATCCGTAGGGAATCAAACGTTTGCAGGCATTCTAAACTGTAAGCCAACACCTACATTTCAGAACACAGTTCTGCAGTACAATTTTTTGTGTAACTGACACGGTGAATAATATCCAAAAAAACTTTGGCCAAGCCTCCACTTTATTTTTCATGAACCCATGGGTGGTTTTTGATTAATTGAAAACTGGCACCCTTCTCACTGCTTACCAGTTTGAGTCTGTTTTGATGAATAGTGAAAACATTGAATTGTCATGCATTATTTAATACAGCCGCATTACCGTTTGATAATGAGTCCACCAGTCCACAGCTGGTGGTCTGCAACACAACGGGAAGCCAATCGACTTTTGTATCGGTCAAACGTTCTGTCGTTTGAATCATGAATCAGAAGTTTTTAATTATTCTAACGGCGACAGCGGCTCCCGTGTTCGATGTGTTTTGACGATGCTGTGTTACTGTGTGGTGAACAGAGGTCTACGCTGGTAATGTCTCGTTCTGAACATCTGATAACGATAGAATTAATTGTGATTGCTCGAGGGATGTCTTGATTGTGTAGTTACATTTGAATATGTGGCTGTCACCGATACTTGTGTTTTTCCTCCTGATGTCAACTTTCGACAGAACGGATCAGATGAACTCAATTACTCGGTAGCAGGTGTCCCTGTGACGGATAAAAGGGATCGAAAACTAGCTGTATGATGAACATGGCAGCTTCAATGTGACGATCCACATTAGAGTGAAGCCTATGCTTTTTCTATGTGTTTAGCTTCATGGCAAACATTCACAGAGACGGCAGGCTTTTGTTTACACTGGTTTCGTGTGCCGGTATGTTTTCACTCAGTTTGCGCTATTATGTAAGTGCTGAAAGCTGTGCGAAACATATTTTACATCTACAACATAAAAACGTCCTTTTAATCTATAGAACATATCTTGGGTGGCGTCCATCCAGTCTGCACACATTTCAGATACAAGTCATTTACTGCGTTTATTTCTTCTAAAATACGCTTGAGTGTCTGATTCGAAACTCATTTTTAAGGTAATGCATGCTGACTAGTTTCACACAACTCAAGTTGAGTGAAAACGTTGTTTTTCTGATTAGCCACCGAAGCTACACAATACTGTACTATCTTCGTCTGCTTATCCTTCGTTCCCGAACGAAGTTTTTACTCCAGAATTATCAGGTGTGCATTCGAGTTGACATTGGCGGCTGAATTGTGCCCCGGTTGGACAACAGGATTTTCTGCACACGCAACGTTTATTCATCACAGACGTAGCTCTACATCATATGATATGTGATAATTTACCAAATTTCGTTCCACATGAAGTACACAGGATCTGCAAGCTATTACCTTCAATGCCACGTCCAAACTATTTCTCTTCTCTTGAAAATTCAATCAGGTAAGTAAGCAGGACAGTCGTGTCATTCCAGGAGTTCGTAACTACTGCAGCAAGCATGTTGTCCAACATCACAGCCTGACAACAGTTGTTTGGTGGTATTGCTGAACATGTACCATTACTAGCTTCATGATGCAAGTAACCTGTCGTGTTACTTCGCATTTTGAATGCTTCCAAAGCTAAATTGGAATGAACCTGGTAGATCCAGAGTTGTATGATTATCGGCTATATTGAACGATTCTCGGAGCTCACTAACAAATTCCAGTCACAATATTTCAGCAGTTCACTACTTGAATGTGTCACAAATGTGTACACTACAGTACAAATATCATTTAATATACATAATATATTATAAAATATATTGTTTGTTTAAGGCGGAATATATCTCGCAAGGACACTTATCTTGCTGCAGTTTGGTCACTCCAGTGACAGAACGAAAACTCAGGAATCAATCGATCTGGTGAACAAAAAAGACAGATAAGTTCATGGGTAGGTCTGACAGCATCCTGAACCGTGTGACCAAATTTCATAAGCATGGGTATTATGCGTGAGAAATTTTTGTTATCGTCTCTGTTTGTCAGATGCAAAAGTAATCCAGCTAATGCGAAACACTGCCACCTGAGACTGAAATTCATAATTAATATTGACTTTAACCAGTGAGAATAGCAAAGCAGAAAAACTGGGGCTAAAAATACAATGCAGATCATGCAAAGCCTTTGAAGTATATATCTACTGACCATATCATAAAATACTTGAAAAGAGTATCACAACTTTCAGCAGAATACTAGCAACTGATATACAGACTGAGGTGAAGAATGGACGCTTCACGGGAACCATATGTAATGCATACGTCGAACCGCCGGTGATTAGGTGAATGACGAACTGCAGTGGTTATCACGTCATGTGGAAGCACATACGGACAATCTGAGCATAATGGCATACACTTACCTCGTCTAATTATTACCCGTTAGATGCTGCCACCTGAAAGAGGGGAGGTTCAACCCTTGAATAAAATCATTGGAAGACCCAAAGTGAAAAGGAAGAAATATATTGCTTTGACGTTTAAACTAAGTAGACAGAAGCACCTGATGTAGAGAACGTATGGATGGTCGTGCCAAACATGGACGGTAACTTCAAATAAACGAGCAAACTTGAATATTCCGATCTGACCACCGGTTTCAGGCAGATTACTTGCATCTCTCATACAAAACTAACTCAATCTGCTGTTGATAACTCCCTTGAAGACCCTTCCAGAAGACTTAATAAAGATAAACCGGAAACTGTTGTTGCTTCGCAACTGATAATATGTCAGCGCAGATGGATCTAATAAGGATGAATATGTTTGTGAAGTTAGACGAGATTTCATCCCCGTTTGAAGGTCAGCTGGATTACTCTTACCTACTATGTTGATCACAGCAGCTGACTTTGAAGGAGTGTGGCACACAAACCCATGTACGATGCAACAGTAATCTCAACTGAGGATGCTCGACGTGTAACTACGATTCGAAGCCTAAATACTACATAATTCGGCTTGAAAGTTATTAGGCGGTGGTTAAAGACGGCAGGTTAATATAGAACAATCTACAGGTCAGTTCCTGCTGAAACTGTCTTCCGTTCCTACCTGCAATATTTCAGTCACTGACGAGGATCTAATCCAAAACATTCTTACGGTAATTAGTTGTGCATTTTATGTAGTACACTTGTAGGCGTTTCACCATCAGGTTTGGTTTGTTGTCCAAGGATAATAAAGGAACTGAGAGACATATAAAAACGGAACATTATCAGAAAGTATCTAAATAGCCTTGAAGACTGGTCCACACTCAGCGCATGGGACGGCCATCCATTAAATCTATATGTTGATGCTGCATGATCCACATTCAACATCCTGTGAACACTGGGGTTCTAGAGTAAATTAAAAATGTTTGAACCATGTGGCTTTAAAACAATTCTACTAGAGAAGAAAAAACGTAGTAATAGTTATACCCTTTCAAACAAGAGGAGAAAATGTTGAGCAGATGACGGTTTATAATGTGTTCAACAAAAACTTATATTTTGCCGAATTAATTAAATTATCCAACGTGATTCAGAATTTATATAACTCTACAGATTCGCTTGCAAAACTGAACACTATCAATAGGTGAAGAGGTCGTGCTGGAGAACGATGCACATGTGTTAGTTAACAGAATTCTCCATTGTCACACGTAATTACCAGATAAACTTTGTTACTCTGTAAGTCACTTCAATTTTAGTACTGATTGATATAATAACCAACTTATAAATACTGACAAAGAAGAATTACATGATCACAGGCTGCTCGTAATGGCATTTTTGGTTGTTAGATTTGCATTTTTCGTTTAATTGTGCTTTCAGCTCAAAATAGTTTTGTTCACCGTCTACGAAACTATCACAAAACGGACATTCTACACAATGCTACTTTCACCATACCAAACAATGAGCAATTGTAACGTGATAAGGAAGGTAGACAATGAACCAGGTTGCCTAAACAATACACAGTTTATTCCTTCGAACTTGTGCTAATGTCGAACCCATCCCAAATGTTGAGTGCCTTCGGCCAGTATTAGATAGCATAACTGGACAAAAGTTAAACACTGTTGCCCAAAAATAAACTTTAAAAAGTTAACTAGAGAAATTGTGCTTATGATGCAAATCTTTTAATGATGTTGCGTATGCGTATGGAATACGCCTGCGAAAGACAGCACTGGAATCAGTAAGTGTGATGAGACAACCAAAAACTGTGTTCTTGCTTCCGGTTTCCTACATTTGTCTCAGGGTATTCTCTAATATTTTTCTCACCCGACAGACCACAGCCTGATAGCTTTTTTTCTATAATATACACTTCTTCATTTTGATTCATTTCGACACAAACTATTGTCTGCTGTTAAATCAATGTGTGAGTAAAGAAAGTTAACCAGACTGTTTTGTATATTGACATTAAAAACAATAACGTCTGCTCTGTGTTAATATCAGGTCATGACAAACAAAGTCGAGTTATTCTCTGAGTGTTTCACCGAAGGCAGAATTGTTCCTGATAGCAGGAGGGCGCGCATGGTGAACATTTCTAAAAAGGAAACGGCCGAGTTTCCTGCAGGGTTGTAGCATTGTAAGCCTTCAAAATCTAGTTTCCATTTATATAGAAACTCGCATGAGCATAACAGACTCCAGTTTATTCACATAGCCTTGACTGACCATTAATTTTTTCGCCTGCCTATTCCATTTTGTTATGCCATTGCACGGTGAAAACAGCCAGAGCTATTTGCATATGTTTGTTAAGGAATACACTTATGCCTTTAAAATCCTCAATCCCAATTTCCTAGTTGTCAGCCTTCCGCGTTATATTTTTACGAATTTTAACAAATCCCCTCAAATTTTGGTCAATTGTTCTCGTCACTAACCACTTTCATGTTTTGTAGATAACAACCCTCTTTCTCTTTTTTTTCATCGTTTTAACTAACATTTATATCTTTTACACTAGCACTTTGCAATCAGAAATGCAGATATTTTGGTGTTAATTATAATATTTGCCAATACGTTTCCATAGGTCGCAATTGTTTACAGTCAACCTGATGGGCAGGTAGCTTGTTTTGCCCGCCCACAAGACGGGTTAGTGCATCCGAACTGACAATCGGATGATAGTTCCTTGATCCTTCTCTTATTACATCAAAATGTTTCGCTTATATCGGAGTGTTTTACCATTGAAAGGAACTGAATATGAGAAACTTTCCAATGTGTCCATAATTAATAAACCCAATGAACCTATACGTCAATTTCCGTCTGTTAACAATCCGAGGAATACTATGGGTGACGTGGTATGATCTTTCCATGTTAGTTCCGTTCATATCAAGAACATAAAATTTCTATTTTATGTTCAACAGTTTTAAACCACATTATATTCCATACCACCTTTGTAGCCGAATTGTCAGTTTCAGTTGTTCCCACTTGGTGTTCTGCTTGACGGACTTTGTCCGTTGTTTGATGTCTCAAAATAACTTTGCATCTGTTTTAGATCCATGAATAACGGCCCCGTTTCGGTAGTGTTCCCTTTAAAAATTTAGCTGATCTGTTTGTTTCTCAGTCTTTCATGAAGTGAGAACATTTGGTTTTTATTTTGAGTATGTCTCCAGTGCATGCTTATAATTCAATCAAAATTCACACATCCACTTGCAACTGATTTCGTCAAGGTGTTTTCTCAGATAAAACCATTTCTCAAGCTACCAAGTTGACGTGTTGGAAATTTAAGAACAGGTAGCTTCTGTGTAAGGCTGAAACAGATTATGTGAAGCTTAAGGGATGAACAAGACTCGCCGCGACCTTAATTTTCAACGCAATTGTTACATCTGTTACTAGAAGTGAACTGCGAACCCATGGCTGAATCAACTTTTGGAACACAAACTACGCGTTTTGCCATCATGAATGTAAAATGACCTGAGAGAGAAAAGAAAAAGAATGATAGTTGCAGTATGCATTCGGGAATGTTTTCAGTTTGTTGCAACAGTGAATCATGTCGGAAATAACATTAAAATAATCGCTTGTTCATAAGCGGAATACAAGTTACCATGGAGAGTCACAAAAACCGCAGTAAAACACACATCTGCTTGATATTCTTGCTGTTTAGGAAGGCACACGTGAAAAATTTTGCTGCAGTTGATCTCTCGTCATATAAAGAGGCCCTCAAGGAGTGCTATAAAAAAATGGTATGTTTTTATAGATAGAATTACTGGGAATAGGTTGCTTTTTAGCAGATGAATGATATTGTTTTCAGAAAATATATCTGTTGACTGCAAATGATTTAAAAGTACAGTGTTGATGATATTGACAGCGATGCTATCTGAGACATCTGGCAAACATTTGCTTGAATTCTTTATGAAAGTTTTCATTCAACCATCCATACAAAATCGGATTGATACAGGCGGTCAAATTGACACACAATAGGCAAATAGCATTTAACAAGGTCACAAATCTACCACTCAGATAGTAGTCTTTCGATCTTCCGATCATAGACGATGAAAGAATTGAAGGATCAACTGTTGACTGACTATCGTTTACGTCGGCTGTCGGTAGCTGAAACAGTTCGGTTCGAGCTAAGTACCTTTGATTCAAGTTGTCTGAACTTTTTAATTCCGCTGAGTCCATTATCAGAGTGAACACATGAAGTGGTGTCCATGACAGAATAAATGTGACAGTGATGGCAAGAAGCAAAGCGTTTGTTTTAGCCTGTCGTCGACGAATGTATCGATCTCGTTCACTATATCTACTGGTGCGCTTTCGTAGACGGCGAATCTTTGCAGTCAACCTGTTGGACAAATGACTTCGTTTTTGTTGATGATCTTCCATTGTTTTGACGGTCGTTGCATCCGGATCAATAACGGTCAGTTCAGGTAAGGCATCTGTGACACAATTTGATAACATTTCTGTTTCGAAACGGGAATTCTTTGCGGAGTACAAGGTTTCTTCAGGTGCGGACTGTATAGGTGAAACGGCAGCATTCTCACTTTGTTGTACTTGTTTCCGAAAGTTTTGGCGTGATCGAATTTTCAAATAAATTCTTGTATACGCATAACCAACAATGGACATAGGAACAAGATACTGAACGATTAATGTGATTCGGCCATGGATCAGCTTGGCCTGAAGAATAGTTTGACTGTCCATTGTACTCGATGAACACACACTGGCATCTGCTCGAATTGTCCCGTGACTGACCGAGGTGAAGGCAATCATTGGGCTGGCTAGAAGTAGGGAAATGCTCCATATACATGCAATGATCATTAAGGCTGCGGACTTTTGTAGTTTCTCTCTTTGAGGATATACAATTACCTGTGAAAGGCAAAAGAGATGGATAGATTATATCATGTGTGGTGCAAATGAGTAGTTCGATAGTGTTAGTGACACCATTCTGGACTTGCTGAAGAAATTGCATATTTGGCTATCAGTTCATATCTTTCGGAACGTCACACGAAATAGGATAAGGAACAGTCGGTTTGGAAGCGGACGATTATATTGAGGCGATTTTGTGTTACTATACACGTTACCTTGTTAGATACAGATATTATGGGGCACATTACACCCATTTGATTACTACGGTATATCCAAGCTGACTTTGTTATCAAAAGACTATGTACTAACACATCTTCAAGCAGTAACGCTTCTGGTATAAAATTGACAACAGTTAGTCCCGCAACGGACGAGAAAGAACACACTGTGAAGTTGTGGATTGAATCTAGTTTTAATTGCCTTTACATGGACTAACTTAAGCACATCGTCAATATGAAACTGCATGATCATTATATGAATTGTCATTTTACTGAGAATTGCCACAACGTGCATGGAATAATCTGCTTGTATGTTACGATAAAAATTGAAAACAGTTGCACCACGACATCCTCCGTCTTTGTTTCGCAAGAGACCAACAATTCGGCTGGCGGGCTATACACGATGATGTCAGTGCATATTCCACAATCCAATAAACTCCGTCGAACGAAATCAGAATACAATTAATTAAAAACTTAAACTGTATAATCCTCATAGACAATAGGAACGTCTATTAGATATTCAACACTGTGCACGCTAAGTGCACTTCAATAACTAATTAACGTTCTTACATTGTAATGGTATTCGTTGTTTTCACAAACTTCGTAGGTTGCAAAATGGCAAGATTCACAAATCAAGAATGAACCGGAATTCTTCGTCTTTACTAAAAGTGACGTTCGACTTTGATCACCCAACGAACAGGTTGTTGTTATACTGTTTAACATACACCTAGTACCTCGGCAGTATGGTTATCGGTTTATCTTCACACTGTTCATCTGACTAGAGATATTTGGTGTTCAAAAATGACCGCGACTTTTGATGTCCACATTCTGCACGTACGGTTGATCACGTGTTTAACTTAGTGGAATATGACCTTACCAAGGGGCACGTAGCTGAAACGCATGCATTAAAATTCTTCGGCCATTCTTGGGAACGATTATGTGAGTACGGTTAAAAACTGTACGGACGGAAATTATACCACTTTAAAATGCTTTGACTGGTCCGTCACGGGACACCTTGAAATTAACATTCTATTCTTCTGTGGGTGCAAGATGATTACTTTAAAGGCTCTTTGCAAAGAAGCAATGCCTCTGGGAGTTCAAACGATAACGCTTCTTAAGGAAGGTGTGGGTGACCCAGAGTTCATGCTGCTGGGGCAGCAACTCAACGTCAAACAGTGAAGTAAGGAAGATGAGTTTTTAAGTTAAAATACTCCGTTATTAGTTCATATTTTCCATGCGGCAAGAAAATTTACCACAATTACGGGACGCTTTGATGAATCTGAATTCATGTTGCTCCTCATTAAATGTCGCAATTTGGAACGGCTTGATTCACTACGACGTAGGCTTGCTAATGCGCAATGGATGACTGGGAACCTGGTAAAGTTGGTGGGCTTTTGGTTTTAAACTTAATTTGAGAAGCGTAGATTCTTATATGAAACTATTAAGTCAACAAAGAATGCCTGACGTTGAGAAAGAACCGGATTTCTTAGAAAAATGAGGTTGTTTTAATGTTACGAGCTGCCAAGGAGATTGTTCTTTACGGTCTATCTAGCGTAGTAAGTAAAAGAAACGTTTCAAATACAATGATTAATGTTTCCATTTACTGAATGTTATCAAGCAAGCAAGCAATTCACTGGGGAGAAAGTAGCCAGTAACACCAATAAAACTGAAACGTTATCTCTCTTGTTAACTTCGAAAAGGGCTATTTCGCGAACGTAACATGGACCTCCCGTTGCCGATAACCACGCAGTTTAATAGGAACCTCCTAAGCTCTGATGGTAGCGTTTTTCTTAAAATCTGCGCGACATGTTTATTCACTCAGATGGATAGATGTATCACAGCCAAACTTACACCAACATCTTCGATCATCGCACTTAAAGTAGAATTAGTAGTTTAAGCGTCAATAATCGGTGAATCGTACCCTGAGGATTGAAACAGCTGATGGATAAAGTAAGATTCATCATACCAGCTATCCTAGCGGGACAGGTGAATTAACAAACAGGGATGCGGTTGAGAGATGTTGATATTAACATCTTGCCCTCTGAACGACTTTTAAAAAAGACTAACCGATCTTTTAAGGATGACCTGTTAAGTAGTTTGACAACCAATCGAAATTAAACATTTTTATGCTCAATTTCCACTTATTCAGTGGAAAATTTGCAAACCGTCCTAAAATTTTATTTTTTTCAATTTCTCAAATAATTTTAAACTAACGAACTTAAGTTTGCTCCTAAGTTAGACCGTAGTTATACATACTCCTCTTATTTAGAAAGTACTCAGAAGTGGTGTGTTCCCACACAACTTAGAGTTGAACGTTTTGCTATATATAGCCATTCAGCAAACGAAAGATATACACATTAATTTTGCACAAGATGTTTCGAAGATAGGATTCGAAACATATTATGAAAAGAGACAAGAACACTGTTCTAAAGTTCCCTAAGCAATCAGCACACGAGACTGAGTAGACTAATGAGTACAGTGGACGAGAAAGTAGGAGTAATTAGACCACCAGGGTGGATGCATCATGACAGTCTGAAGAGGGAAATGTGCTAGACTTTTGTTTAAGGTTTGTATAAATATTTCTTTGCACGACCAATCTAACTGACAATGAAAAATGTTGGTATTTGTTGAAAACTTATGTATACTGAGTAACAGTATCTAGGTTCATTAGTTGCAAGCTGGATAATCGTGAAGGAAGAACGTTACGTCTAAGCACTTAATGAAATTGAGTTTCACGTTTGTGAAAGATAAGCAGCATGCTGAATATATAATAAGTGAAGCGTAATAATTCACTTGGTAATCACACTTTCACAGCCAAACGGAAATCGAATGCCATATAAAAATGAAGATTTCGAGTATACGAAGAAATTGGCAATATTGAGATTTCCAGACGATCAATGGACCAGAATGTATACACACCTCATCCGGATGTTGGAATATTCTGAAATTGTTTAGGTAGGCCAGAATACATCCGTTAGACTGAGAGAAAGTGATGACATCTGAGCAGAGGGGAACAAACACATCTCCGGTTTCCAGAAAGAAGAAACTGGCAGCAACAAAATGTGTCGTGAACGAAGATGAACTTTAATAAACCAGAAGACAACCATTCCATCTCATGTAGATTTGCTTGCTGAACAAATCGTACCATAACCTTCCATGGAAGTTAATGTTTTTGTTTGAGAAAAAAGATAACCATTCGGAAATTTTAGAATGCTAAATTCTTACCCAATGCAATGAAAGTTCAACATCCTTTTTGTCGCTAATGTAGTTGGAATGATTCCCCAAATATGTAACCAGTCCCTTTTTCCGTATGCAGCTAGAGGACACAATAGTTAACTATTGAGGCCCAAGAAAGACGTGCATTCTGTAAGTGAACAGTGTTACAAGACAACCTGCTATCTCTGGTCTGCTGAGTTATCTTTATAAGATAATCTGTGCAATCACTGAGGCTGTAACCACAATGACGTATCTTGTGTGTGCTAAAAGTCGACTATATTTCTGAGCAGGAACTTCCGTTAATCTCTTGATTGCAGAGGTCGACGTTTAGATGCTCAAGAATAAAAAGTTATCACAGACTAACCTTTTACTTTGGAGGTAACTTTGTTAACTCAAGTTTTGTAAACATGGGATTGATTTTAAACATAACATATAGCTGACTTTTAATCCGATTTGTTCAGTGAATGAGCAGGCCCCAATGTTTATTTCTGACCTCTATTGTTCTTTTATCTATTTTCACATTGTGTTTTGTTAGCTCACACATCCACTTCTGGAAGTGATACTAACCCTGCGAAACTGACAGTCTGGATCAATATGGTTACACGTGAAAGCTCAGAACGTAGAACTCATGACAACAGCATACACTGGTTCGATAGTCTAGCGCTCACAATCCAGCTACTAGGCGTTTCTCTTCCGCCCAGTTATTTTGAGCAAATAATGTTGCAAAGTAGGTTTTGACTCAAACAACTTTCAAACCTGATTTAATCAGCAAGCGAGACCATTCAACATTTTGAGATATTGGTGGTTATTATTTGGGCTATTTTTCATCCCATTACACAGAGAATCAACCGTAAAATTTGAAGAAAACTGAGTGAGCATGTCAGCATACTTCAGAAAACCCAAAATTTGACATGAGGATGCACATATATTATTTGCAAATAAATAAAATAATCATTAGTTTTAGGCATCTGCCGTTCGGTAGACTGTTCCGGTGTATCGAATAGTCTAACTTCATGGGCAACGCTGTCACAACATTGTAACATACCGTTAGAACGTATAATTCGCAAATTTCAGTAGATCCATCAACTGCAAATCAACCTAGTAGGAAGTTGGTCAGTTAAACCACAGGACACAATTCATACTGACCAAACTTCTGGTAGATATCTTCTTTAATTTATGTTGAGCTGTAATTGTGCGAACTATTTTTGAGAGCAGGTCGACTGCAGAGACCTGGAAGATAACATCATATGGCAGGTGATCAGATAGTATGCCTGGTGCAACATATCTGCATAACTGAAGAGTGCGGGAATTAACTGGACTGATTCTTCTTTTCAAATATCGTTTTTAGGTTGTTCATCATTGATGGTATTTAAACTAGGCGATTGAGAACAAACATTAATGGCCATAAGCCTGAAGCCAACTTACGTCTCCCACTCAGCATGGCTACAGTTTTGCAGCCGTGGGAACGTAACAATTTCCAGCGAACCGATCGTTACCTACTTCCTCTAAAAAGTTTGGACCGTAAGCATAATCTGAAAGCATGTTCTTGCGTATCGGACATGTACCATCGTTATACAGTGAGGCAGACTTCGGAAGGACCTTAGTGGCAAATTTCCTCATACCAAAACTACTCGATTAGGTCTAAAGCTTCAAAACTGTTCAGAGACGCTGAAGACTGTCGGAGTGCAAGATATGTGAACTCTTTTGAGTTTAGAAGGTGATCTCTATCATCATTTCTTAGCTACGTTAGGAAAGAACGTCCACGCCTTCAGCTCCAGTTCTCCAGTTTCAGTGAACTCGTAGATCACACTGATGAACCTGTTACAGAGTTATCTATAGTTCCTAAGTATGTGATGAAACACAAACCCAGAGTACCTCGGTTTTGCTTTCAAACCTGCTACGGACGCCTATACATTTAATTGAGTCAGTAAGTGCGGATCGACTCAATGGTTGCAACTGTTGTTGGGGGGTCAAACTGCTACATAGCTTTCAGGACGGAGCAAACGGTTGTCCTTTGCAGTCTTCCATGGGACACCAAGACTGTTTCACCTTGGTGGTAGTCTTCTCATCTGCAACAAATGTCGGAATGGGCGTCCGACCTCTGTTTACATCAGCGCCACCGGAAAGTTTACGGGAGGTTTAGTATGCTTCCTTAATTCTTGGAATGATGTCAATTCACTCAGTGAATCATGGCAGACGCTGCTTGCCGTTTAAACTACTCAACACAACTGTTACGAAGCACCGACTGCTGTCTTGTCACAATTATTTGAGGGGAGTTGGCGCGAGAGGAACCGGGCTGACAATCCCAAAGCTATATAATGCAGAAAATAAACTGCTATTCATTGAGAGGAAGCGCGTTTTCAGTGTTCAATCATCAGGCTCATTACAACACATGTATATGGGTTCAGTGTCTACAAAATTGACAGAGACTGGTGTCCTAATATGACCAGATGCGTAAACTAACGGTTGTGTAGAAAACGTACGGTTTTTGTTGAAAACCTTTCAGTTGTTTTGACTGTGCCTTCATGTGGTTCAACCATCTAATTGTCTGTGTGACTCCGTTCATTTTCTCGGAATTCAACCATCGTAAATCATGAAACCTTTCTCTGTGTATAATTAATAAACGAAACGTGCTAGTCAGATGGTGTTATTGTTGGAGTTCAATTTCGGCTGAAGATCACTTAGTGTTTTGTCCCTATACTCCACGGTCGTCGTGTACTCTCAATATGAACTTTTCAATCAACTTAAATGATCCAGCGTGTTTAAGTGGTTAAACGACTAATGTTTGACTTCGATGATTTCATTTTGTAGTCGAGTTTTCGAAGGCTGTTCATGGATTCTCGTCCGGGGTTGCATTTATGAACCAGCATTTATCACAATGATATTACAGATTAGAAACCGACCATGTAAGAATCAAATTAATGTGAATGAAAAAGTTTGACATCCTGGACAAAAGTCGATGTGAAAATATCAATGAACTTGTGAGTTAGTTTTGTTTTGTATTCCAAGCTGACAAGATGTAGTCAGCAGGTCTTCGTGAAACCTGCGATAACATGAAAATGCTGTTGAGCCTGAGATACGTGGTAACGGGCTCAGGTTTTCTAACTTAAAAACGTGTGTTATATGGTTAAGCTTCACCAGGTACACATTATTGATGACCGGCAATAACCACGGAGCAGATCTTGTGCATACAGCTAAGTATAAGCATTAATCGCACTGCTCATGCTATAATAATTGATTTCCTTCAGCAGAAAGATTCAGTTTGTAATTGTTATATGAGTAACAAATGAAAGTTGTATTTTACAAAATTCACTGTCAACGTAGAATTTCTGGTGACGAAAAATCCTAACAAATTCCAACAAATCAACTACAGCATATTCCAGTTGGGAGGAGGCTGTGATTACTAAAATTCGTGCACGAAAAGTCGTTTTGATTTTCAGTGTGAATGTATGGAGTACAAAGAATAGTTAATGCACACAGTATCTGAGGTTGAAGTTGTGTTTTATAGTTAATCTATGCGTGTTATTTACTGTTAGACCAATAATATTTGTTTAAATAATAGGATGTGTGTACACATGTGAAACAGTGTACTCCCTACTGTGTCCATACGATTAGGTTGGCAAACATCAATTGTAAGATGACATTCAATAAGCAAAAGCCAGGCAAACGATAAATTTTTAAGTAAAGCTGAATGGAATAAAAACTGGGTACCGCTATAGGCTAAATTGTCATTTTTGTACGCTTGGTGAATAAGGAAATACAAACAGTGCATGAATAATCTAAAAGCTTAAGTCCTTCGGTTTAATATTTTTTCTTCGAAAAACTTTTATAAATCGATCATTAGTTGAGATGTACATTAATAATCACAGCCTCCTCCACCAACTGGAATATGCTGTAGTTGATTTGTTGGAATTCGTTAGGATTTTT
>LOND01006078.1:18784-36606 GCA_014220965.1 Paragonimus kellicotti
ACTTCAAATAATCCATGAAATAGTTGCTGACAGCTGACTTAAATGTGAGGTTGTATAATCATCACCACTTGGAAATGGGAACAACAGATATTTAACAACATCGTGGGCCAGTAGATACGACTGCAAGGGGCGATTCCCAATAAAATGAGCCCTAGTCTGTGTGACTTGATTGCCATATTAACTGTTCGTTGTAATCTGACATAAACAGATTTGGCGATATGATGTCGGGTGATTCGCTAAACTTACTGAGTTAGATAAACTCCTAGTACGTGGAACCTCGTATGCTTTCCAGAGAGCACCCTATGGTCACAACGCCACGACCTATGGTTGGACGCACGAAGTGAAGGTGAAAATAAAATGGAAGTTTTCGAATGCATTTATTAAATGTACCATTATCTCTGATATTCCAACCTGTTTTCCGCAGCTTCCTTGCTTTCCATTTGCCTCAATAGAGGTCTTCATCTTGTTGTGTGTGCACGTCTAAAGGTAAGCGTCACGTAAGTTCACAGGTTTGGCATTTACCGTAGCTAGTGACGTCCGTGGCATCGTCTGGCAACACTTTTACTTGGACTCGCTTTCGTGGAAGAACAACACGAAACTCCTCGTCAGACGTAACCGGGTCATCAATAATCACCGGCGCTGGACGGGGTCTCTTTTTAGGTTTTAGCGTCGTAGGCAATACATCTTTCGAGGTGGATGCAACTAAAACCGCATAGTTAATGGAATAATAACGTACCTGGTGAGGGGGTTGCAGCTGCCCAGTGCAAAGGGGCAGTGTTATACATCGGCACCATTCATCCATTCTGAATGAAAAATGAGCTGGTCGCTATCGCATCGATAACCATTCACGTTCACGGGATCACCACAATATCCACAAGGCACCCCATGTGAACCTTTTTCTCCCATCTTGGCTGTTTCGCACTGCAGGACGGAACAAGAGGGAAGTCCGTCTGTTGTGCATGAAAGCAATGGTAACCTTGAACATACGGCTTCCTGTCCCGGGATATGCATCCTGCAGCTTGGCCAGCAGGTGGTGCAGCATTTTGTAATCCGGTTGAAATGGATTAGTAACGGCGACAGTTACCTCTCGACGAAACATGCTGCTTCTTAGGCAAATTGTATTCGGCAAGCCACCGTCGATGGATTGGGAAACGGCCTAGAACAAATGCGGTTTCCGTTAATAATAACTTACTGTATGGGTAGAAGTCTTTTTGAAGACGGAAGCATATGAATGCATGGTAACCACATGGACCTGTAGAAACTGCAATCACACGTGCCATCGCTGATGTTCACCGTGTACTGTGTACCCTCATGGCTCACCCGTAGCTAACAATCGATATTATTACATAACGTGCAATTACCTTGAACTCGTCTAGTCGTTTACAGTGCAGTAGGGAGCGCGCCCACTGAGATGCTTCAACACCAGTTGACTGGCGAACGTTGTTAGCCGAGACAGTATATTCTTTCACGTACACGTCGACGCTAAGCCACATAACCTCAGTGGTGCTCACACTCGTATAATACTTCAAGCGTCCACTCCTTGATTCTTTGCTTGAACCAAGCACTACGAAGCATTGTGGTCCTTCATGTACTTTTGTAAACAACTTCTAAATTCCTTGAAACTAGAAAACTCCCGATCCTCGAATATATCTTTGAAGCCCTGTACATAATCCATAACCTAAAATCAAACTTATATATTATACATCATTTATCAACATAGGATGGTTAACTATTAATCAAAATGAAAAGCTACTTCAAAGGAAAACGCATGAACACCGTCACAACACCCACCATTAATATTTTCAATCTCCGCGCCAAATAAGGACAAACCAATTACCGGTCGACTTAAAACAAATATTTCAAGGCTCGTGATCCACTTCTGTCACGAAAACCAACGATTTTCAAATTTCTGGGCGATACCACTGAAATACTGTCAGATATTCACAGATCTCACATTTTATCGCTGTTTGAAGGCAGATTTTACTCCCTACGGATAATATTCAGCCTGGTTTATTTTCCACCGTTTTACCGTTCATTGGAGACGCATGGAAATATATTACGTCATTTTAGGGATATTTAATTGTGGACGTAATTGACCAATTTTGGATTATTTTTGTGCCACACATTTAGGGTAATTTAATGTTTGTGTGTCAAAAACGTAATTCATCCCAAACAATCTCTCGGATTGGTCAATGTAGAGCACATTGGGTTTTTGTGTAATCTATACCTAATTGTGCTAGCAGGGCGTCTATGCTCAACAGTTAGCCTGTGTGCACGTTATAGTCACGACACCACGACCTGCGGTCGAACGCACTTAGACTTCATATGAAGGCAATTGCACATGAGGTAGTTCATGAACCTCGGGTCTGTGCGTCTGATTATTGCAACATCTCGGTTGAACCTTAACCATAAATGAACAAACGTGTTCACTCACTCTTCTAAGTTATCACAAGTAGCCATGCGGTGGACAAATTTCCGCTTCTGAATCAGTTTGTCCGAATAGGTGATTAAAAGTTAATTACACCCACCTAAAGGTTTCCTCATGGCATCTCGAACAGGGACATAGCATAAAATCATGACACACCCATAGACGACTCGTGCTGCTCGCATTTGGGCCATCACGAGCGTTCTGAGAGGTATGTGATCCCCCACCACCTCACGAAACGTTTCAAATAAATGGTGCAGGTAAGCCTATTTTCCACTCTGGACATAGGCGCCTATCACGGGTCGTCTACGACCCATCCCGTCTGTGATCAGAAACTGGTTCAGCCTCCGGCTACACCCGCAAATGTGAACTGACAGTGGAACATAACAATCATACAGTATTCTTTCTAAGCATTTCAATAATGCTACAGACATTTGCTAGCTCATATCGAGTAACCGAGATATGTCCTCCTGAACTTATACAAAATTCAAACGAGCCATAATAATACGTTTTATAAGTGTGCATACATGTATGAAGTTAATTAGTTAACATACGTGAATCGTTGATATCTCTGGAAAAGCTACGGGCAACCTTATTGCCGTACTTCAGCATGTTAGAGAGATGAACTTTGGAACGCGAACATCCGCGATGCTGACATGAGAAATATTCAAATTGGCGCGTAACAATTATTAAAGTCGACATAAACAACAACGAGGTATATCACCATTAGTCGAACGTATGCGAATGCTGCGGTTCATAAAAACACTTTTATCAAGTTATTCTTGGAATAGCTACATTGTTTGCCGCGTGTGAGACGTTTCAGTTGAGTGTCCCAAATGGGACGGTCATAGGACACTCAGGGGACGGTCGACCGTCCTATGAGCGTCCCATGTGTTGGCTGGGTACGTATAATACGTGAGTCATAATCCTGTTTTTTTCCTGCATTTGTTCTAGGTAAGTAAGTAGGAACGGGTATGTATGTTACATGTAGCTGACGGCTAAATGTTCTCCGGACCACATTCAAAAAGGACATCAGAAGATACGCGAAGTTTGAAGATAGACATCATCTTTGCTGATGTAAGCTCACTGTCCAGGCCCTTTTTGAAACGCTGAATGTTGTTACTAGCTCTGATGTGATTCGGAAGCCTATTCCAAATATAGGAATATTTTACAATGAAGAAGTTGGCGCGTATCTTTTTCCGAGCTAACAGGGTTGGCAAAGTGGAACTCTAATTTCTCGGACTATATAGGGAGCTGTGTTGAAACTGAACGCTGTAGTGATAGCGTCCGAATGTATCAGTTTATACGGAAGTGTAAGATTTAACTTTAGTCTTCGTAACCAAAGTGGATCAATACCAAGTGTTTGACAACGTTCACTATAGGTAAGTGAGGATGAATATCCTAGCAAGCTTTTGGTAAATGATCGTTGAGAGATTTTCTAACACAAGCCTATCAGATTTGCGTAGGTGACAGTAAATGAAGGTGCAATACTCGAGTTGAGGTCGAGCACACATTTTGTAAAGAGCCAGCTTCGCATCCGGTAGGCCGAATGTCCTTCTGATACAGCCTATTGTCCTTTTAGTTTTTGCTACCTGAAAGCGTACTTGTTCGGAGAAATTGAAGGAGTTTGAATACCATATTCCTAGATCTCGAACGGTTGTGGCGGTGTCAATATGATGACCATCTAGTGAGACAGACCCATTGGGTATTTGACAACCATAAGCGATAATGTTCGATTTGTTAGCTGAGAACGTCATGAGCCATGTTTTGCACCACGACTCCAATGATGCTAGGTCCTGTCGTATATTTTGTAGACAGAAGACGAGGTTGCCGGGCTGTCGGAATGTGTAGACGATTTTGATATCGTCAGCAAACAGAAAGGTTTGCCATGTTTAATAACATCGCATACATCATTTATATACATGAGGAAAAGCAATGGTCCCAGAACACTCCCTTGAATCACCCCACTAGTCACTGGTTTTGGTGTTGAGCAGTGCTCTCCTATCCTGACTGTTTGGGTTCGGCCTTCAAGATATGATGAAATCCAGCTGTACAAGGGGTCTTGTATGCCAAGAGATGCTATTTTGATCAACAGACGCTTATGGGCACACGATCAAAAGTCTTTTGCATGTCATGATGATCACTGCGTTTCCTGCGTCGGCGGACATCGATATATGGTTTAAGAATTCCAACTGACATGTCATGCAAGATCGCTTACTAAGGAAACCGTGCTGCGAAAGGTTTATAAGGTTTTCTGACCTTAGAACTCGACAATGGGCACTTTTATTATCCTTTCAAACATTCTTGAACAGATTGATGTGTGGTTGATGGGACGATAGTTACTAACGTCCTGCCTTGAACCACTTTTGTAGCGAGGCATAATGATTGACTTTTTCCACTGGAATGGGAAGGTGCTTGATAAAAACGATAGTGTGAACAAATTTGGTATAAGGATGGGTATATTCTCACCCCTTTGCTTGATAACGACCGGTGGAATATCATCAGGTCCAAGATGAACTTGTGATTTCAGCAGTAGCTAATTGTGAAAGATACTTCCAACGTCGATTGAAACATTACACAGAACTTTAGTTGCTTTCAACGGAGTATTAACGGGTAATACTGTGTTTTCCACGCTAAACGCAGCAGCAAAATGTGAGTTGAAGATTTCACATATTTCAGTAGGGTCATCGACAACCGTTTTATCGTTAGGATGATAACTTTTATAGCAGTGTCCCTCAAGGAATTTCTCCGTTTCATCAATGCTAGATTGAGTTCATGCCTTCTTGCGCCGCTACCAAGCGCCAGCTTCCTTCGTTCATACAAACGCAGTATAGTGTTTCTGTTGTTTTATTATGTATCCAACACTGCTGCTCGTTGCATTACGAAGAAGAAATCTGGCGTCCTCTGTGCATCGTCTTAAGTATTTTAAGTCTGCCAGTCTCTTCCGCAGTAACGATTCCATCTTGTACATGTTAATCAATGCGTTTTGACTTTATGGGAGCCAGAACGTCGATGCAAAATGTGAAATGTTTGCTAAACTTCCTTGGTTGCTACTTTGGGGTCTGATGAAAGAAAGAACGTATTCCAATTTAAAGATTTTAGTAAGGAGAAGAAGGTACTTCAATCAGTGCATTTGATCGGATGGTAGAATACAACTGTCAGTTCGGTAACTGCATTGAAGTCAAACTGACACTTGACAATGTTGTGGTAACTTCCTGAAAATTGTTCCAGAACGGATATCTCTACGGACGAAATACTTGTGGTGACTATGAGATCAAAATATATGCCTCTGTCTGGTGGGCGTTATGACATGTTGGTTCCATCCATCCAGTTGAATGCATGATAAGAAATTCAGCTTGCTTCGCAGGAACTGAGAATGAAGTCCAGGAGATATTAGACATGTTACAATCACCACCTAATAGTTTGTCTTCGCAAGACATGTTTGACGCATGATACATCACCTTTACGAGATCTGTCGAATCGCTGCTATTAGCATTAGGTGGTTAGTGAATGCTTAGGTCGCGACGACCCATAGGGACCATTAACCAGAACGAGTCCTCGATTTTATAAAGACCAGGCTCATCAAGTGTAATTGCTGGAACATTGCTGTGCTTAGGGTAAATAATGCATCCACCCCATCGTTATCTATTGAGACGATCCTTTACGAAGCTGATTACTATCCCATTGATGTCTTAGCATGCGATGTGTTGAATGTATTAGTATGTGATGAGTGTCATTAGATTTCTCTCCAAGTTGAGCGAGAATGATATGGGGATTAGACAAGAAAACAAAAGATCTAAAGATGTGCAACTTACTTACTAATGATCTGTAAGGCACAACACTTAAACTGCTAAAATACTGCATGACAGATGGGGCAATGGGCTGCAAATCATCATACGGAGAGGTCCGATCTAGGGGATGTATCAACTTCCCACTCATGTTCGAGTGGATCTAGCAATGTTCTGACTGCATGGCACAAAGTGCTGGAACAGTGTCGTCATGTATGATGATGAGTGAATAGTATTAACTATGGACATTATTTTAGTTTCAAGAAGCATTGTTAAGCATATTCCAGATACAATGCTTCGATGTTCTGGCTCTCATGCTGTGAAAACTGGTCAACTTTGAAAGGGGTGGTGAGCGCTAACAGCGACGCGTACAGAGGTTTTCTTTCGGATGCTATTGGGTTCGATTTTCAAGGATATCATCCTTTTACAGTCATGGTTTATTTCCAAGAAAGTTTTCTGAGCCTCAAAGAAATTGATACATAGTCCCGCTGGCTCAAATTGTGTATGGAAGCTCGTTCTAAATGTAGAAATATTTTGATGGGAAAAAATTCGGATCGCTTTCTGTTTCTCGACCATTCTTCGTAATACCGCAAAAGCATATCGTTTGTTTAGTTGTACTTTGAGCTACGTCGCAAGCGGATCACGAAACTGACGGTGAATTTATTGCCATGAGCTGGACTATACATGAGTTCAAACTTCAGCTCGAGTATTCGTAATCAGATGAGGCTGGATCGAGTGCATTTCGTCGATAGCCTTCTCTTTGGACTCAATAAAGTGGAGTGAGCGCGAGTACACTTCTCGTGAATATATACTTTAGTGACTTCACATTTATTTGTATTTTCATCTGCAAACAATATTTCACTTTCGTACAAAAATATTTGCATCACATTTGCGCGTTGTTCGAAGTTACAAAGGTGACCTTGTGACATGATGTAATATTTGTGCACACCGGTCTGCTATTCTGTCCGTTGCGTAGTCGCTGGACGATACTACACTGACCTTCCATCCAACTTTTTCAGCTCCGTCCTACGTGTGAACGTCGGTCGCAGCTTCGGATCGCGCGTTTCTGGCAGTCACAGCAATACTCCTAATAGATATCCCGAACTGCGCTCACTGGTTAAGGTCTGGAAATTGTGGTGCGTCATCTAAGAACATCTAGTGAACACACGGTTATGAGTCAAGACTTTTGATTGTACTGTAATTTGCATTTACATACTCTTGATATGTTTTTGTTCATCATCCGCCTCATCCTTTTCGTCCTCCGATAGAGTAGTGAGGTAATACTTCGCATTCCTTAGGCTATCTCAGTAACTCCTCCTGACCACTACAAATTGGTAAGCCTTGACGTAGTGAACATTTTCTCACGTTTTTCCATCATCATTAGGCGAAGAATCGGTTAGTAGTAACCTGAACTCGTTGTGTTACTTCCTTTTCCCGGTGTTCTGTTCAATCACCACAAGCGGTAACGTGTTCGCTATCTCTTACTTTTGAATGTTAAAAAGTGTCCTCTGTTACCTTGTCCGAGTACGGCGATTCAACCGAGCATCTGACCGCATCTGTGCACACCAAACTGCTTGAATTTGGAGTCAATAACCCTCTTCCTTGGTTTGGACAAGTTGATGCTCTCTTTAAAACGAGGCACATCAAGTCCACGAACCATGATGTACTTCACATAGTTCAGTACATCCCCACTCGGCTCGCTGGAAAGAGGTTTCGAATTTGTCGACAACATGCCTTGAAGACCAACCGTACGGTAAGCTGAAAGACGCGCTAATTAGCAAGGTGGGTGTTTTTGAACAGCGGAAGCTAGATCAACTATTTTCTGAAATGGAGCTAGGTGACCGCAAGCCACTGCCAACTTCTAAGGCATATGCAGCAACTCCTGGGAGGCAGAAAGATGGATGACACCATTTTTCGACAGTTTTGGATGAAAAATCTGCCATCACTATCTCGTGAGATTTTGATTACATTCAGCAGTGCGCTTGTGCCTATAGAGGAGGCTTCGCGGAGACAGCGATAAAATAGATTGGACGTTGACGTGTTCCACCAGCGTGAATACAGTTATCAGCCAGCCTTACGATAACCTGCTCATCAAGTAGAGTGTTTGACCAAACAGGTCCAGTCATTGGTTTGCAGCCTGCACTCTCGATCTCACAGACCACGCAGTCGATCTAAAACACCCTCTCGACGTCCGACGACGTTAGCACGCGACGGTCATGGTCATTGTTGGTATCACCGTACATTCGGTCATCAGGGGAAGTGCACTCAGCCTTGCACCTTTGCTATCTTACCAAGAGCACAGGGGAATTCAGTGACCGGCCAGTGATGGCGACGGCTGTGCCTGGTGTCTCCACCAAATGTCGCCTTTTCTACGTCCCTGACAAATCCACAGGCTACAATTTCCTAGTTGACACCGGTGCTGAGGTAAGCGTAATTCCATGCGCCGCAGGTGATCGTCAACGTTGTCAGCCTATTTTCTCCTTGCAAGCCGCTAACGGAACACCGATACAAACATACGATCGATGCTCGCTCACTCTTGACCCTGGACTACAACGTCAGTTCCGCTGGATTTTTCTGGTGGCAGACGTTCAGACCGCAATTCTGGGTGCTGATTTCCTGTCTCACTTTGGTCTCCTGGTTGATATTCAACATCACACGCTTTTGGACAGCCTAAATTCCTCTGAGTACTCGGGGCAAATTAACCAACATGAATGTTTCAAATGGAAACAATATGCGCGGTATCTCAATCAGCCTCAAAATATTCTCAGCTGATCCGGCAATACCCGCAGCTCACAAATCCGTCGTATCACCCGCATTCTTTGAAACACGACGTGACACATACCATTGTGACCAAAGGACAACCAGTGACCGCTCGCCCCAGACGTCTTCCTCTCGAAAAGCTAAGGTGGAATCTGATCGCATGCTTCGACTTGGTATTATCCGCCCATCCAAGAGTGCATGGTCTTCCCCCTTGCACTTAGTCCCTAAGAAAACACCAGGCGATTGGAGACCATGTGGTGATTTTCGAGCGCTCAACAATGCTACCGTACCCGACCGTTATCCCATTCCCCATATCCATGACTTTTCTTTGACTTTACATTCTAAGCGTGTTTTCTCTAAAATCGACTTGGTACGTGCTTACTACCAAATCCCCGTCGCTGAAGAAGACATTCCCAAGACTGCGATCACAACTGCCATTTGGCCTTGTACGATTTACCTGGAATGCCATCCGGCCTTCGAAATGCGGCTCAAACATCATAGCTTTTTATGGATTACGTTCCACGTGGTCTAGATTTCTTCTCCGTTCACCTTGTTGACTTTTTGATCGTTAGTCCTTCTCCTGAAGACCATCAAACGATTCTTTGTGGAACCCTCGAATAAATACGGTATTTTCATTGATTTGGCAAAGTGCGTTTTTGGCGTCTCATCCCTTGAATTTCTTGGACATTTTATAGACGCAAGCGGCATCAAACCCTTAGACACCAAAGTGAAAGCGCTGCAAGAATATCCCATTCCGGATTCCATCAAAAAACATCAACTTTTGATCATGGTAGCCTCATTTATCACTGCTCACAGCTTCTGAAGCCATTAACCGATTTGCTCCGTGCTTCTAAAAAGGGCGTTATTCTAAGTCCTGAGGCGCTACAAGCGTTCAACGACGTAAAGAAAGCACTCAGCGACGCGACGTCCCTCGCTCATTTCAATCCAGAGCCGGCTGCTCATCTGATCCTCTCGACCGATGCGTCTAATCATGCTGTCGGTGCAGTGCTTCAGCAATGCGTCGGCGGCGAATTACGACCGGTCTCATTTTATTCCCAGAAGCTATCACCCGCGCAAGTCAATTATAGCACCTTTGGTCGTGAGCTGCTTGCAATCTATTTGTCCATTAGACATTTTCGTCACTTGTTAGAAGGAAGGAACTTCACCGTTTTAACTGACCATAAGCCTTTAATCTACGCCTTTAACGCTAGTCAAGACAAATATTCCCCTCGTGAAATTCGACATCTCGATTTTATAGCGCAATTCACAACGGATATCCGACACATCGACGGAAACTCCAATGTGGTTGCTGATGCGTTCTCAAGACTACATGCTAACGCGGTTTCTAGCGTGCAAGACATAAGTCTTGAGAAAATAGCTGAAACTCAAAGGTCAGATCCCGACTTTCCATCCATTTGCATCCCACCTTTCCAGTGTTCCCGTATTCCCTTGCCTTCTTCAGAGTCCACTATTGTGCGATACTTCAATGGGCACTCCACGTCCAATCCTACCCATTTCTCTTCGCCGACCCATTTTTCTCCATTTACATTCTTTGTCCCACCCTGGTGTTCGCGCCACACTCAAACTAATTGCTGCCCGTTATGTCTGGCCTAACATGAACAAAGATGTGCGCTGGTGGACTAAATCATGCCTTCATTGCCAGAGGAGCAAGGTACATCGCCACACCATCACCTCCTGGAAATTTCCCCACTCCAGACGCACGTTTTTCTCACGTCCATGTTGACCTGGTTGGTCCATTACCCCCATCACACGGCAAAACATTCTTGTTTACGTGCATCGACAGATTTACACGGTGGCCTGTCGCAGTTCCTCCTTGGTGATATTTCGTCCCAGACAGTCGTCATAATGTTCTTCGAACATTGGATCATCTATTTTGGCGTTCCATTGTTCGTTGCTACAGACCGAGGTTCGCAATTCCAGTCAGCCTTTTCCGCGACTTGACTCGTCTGTTGGGTTGTGAACACATCAGGACGACTGCATACCATCCTGCTGCTAATGGGATCGTTGAACGTTTTCACCGACAGTTGAAAGCATCGCTCATGGCGCAGTCGACACAGAGTTGGACAGAGCGCTTACCCCTCATTTTGCTGAGCATCAGATCCGTCCTCAAGGAAGATATACAGTGTTCTACGGCTGAATTAGTCTACGGAACGACACTTCGTCTTCCAGGTGATCTTTTCAATCAAGATACACAAGCCGCAATAGGGCGGACGAACTACGCGCGCCGTCTCAAATCACATACGGAAGCACGTTGTGCCATTCCGACCCGACATCCATTCCTGGCCTCAACAACTCAACAAGGACTTTGATGNGTAGAGGCTCCTTCCCAATATCGTTCACGACCGCGACATGGAGCCCGTTACCGTGGTTGAAAAAGTCGGTCGTACATTCCGTGCCGACGGGAGCGGTACACTAATTCAAGTGGGCAGAATTGCGGTACTGTAAACATCCAATCAACAATCAGTGAGAGACTTACTTTGGCTTTTGTCGTAGAGTTAATAATTTAGAATGCCATGGTCATGGAGTTATCAGATACGGGGCATTTCGTGGTTTGGTTAGACCAGATGTGGTTGGGACACCAGGTTGCTACAAATTAAAGCCCTGCAACTGGAAGTTAACCGTAGCTGACTGCTTGCCTATGACTACCCAAGGATCATTATCATCCTCGGTGAGAGTAACCAATAAGACGTTCCCACACGAATTCGTAGTGGCCCCAAATCTCCCAGTTGGCTGCATAACGGGGTTTGATCTTCTAAGACGCGCTTAATGCCTTCTAGACCTGGCGAAACGTAAACTGGTCGTACTATCATGCACCGTGCTCCTCAGACCACTGTACGACCACAACGGACCCGAGCTTACTCTGCATGTCGCCACCGGTGGTTGTCGCGTCACAGATCTAGGCGCTGCTCAAAGCGTCGCGGCACTGCGATAACATCCAGAGCGCAGCTAAATTGAGACAAGTAATTCTTGATCATATTGATGCCTTCGCCTGCAGTTGGAAAGACCTGGGATGAACAAACGTCCTGAAGCACAAAGTAGGCACGGGAGAACAACCATACAGTAAACACACTGTGTTGGAGAATCCCGATGACCTTACAAGTGAAGGCCTCCATAGTCAATTGACGAGGTGCTTCATAAAAACGAAATATAGTCTTCAAACTCCCCATGGGCTTCTCTTATTCTGTTGATGAAAAAGAAAGACGATAGCTAGCGATTATGTGTTGACTATGACATGTTAAACAAGGTCACAGTCAAGTATGAGTTCCCACTACCCCATACCGACAATATGTTTGATGCTTTGGAGGGTTCTGTCTGATTCAGCACGCTGGATTCAGCCTCAGGTTATCGGTAATCAGAAGTAGAGGAGTTAATTCGGGTTAAAATAGTGGTCTTAGTAATTACTAGTGTAGTGAGTAGGAGCGATCATGCTATACTACTCACACCACTGTAATTCAGTAGTGGAACCAGAGCATATATTTTGGCACCAGAATAGTTGCAGGAAAAATACAGGAAGAATTATTGGAGTGCGGCATTGCATGAAATGACTCTTGGTACGTAAGGGAACGTAAACGAACTGAGCGTTGACGTCTGTGGCAGCCGTGGGCCAGTAGATACGACTGCAAGGGGCGATTTCCAGGCATAAAGTGAGCCTTAGTCTGTGTGACCTGATTGCCATATTTACTGTTCATTGTAATCGGGCATAAGCAGATTTGGCGATATGGTATCAAGTAATTCGGTAAACTTACGGAGTTGGATGAACTCCCTAGTACGTGGAACCTCGTATGCTTTCCAGAGAGCACCCTATAGTCACAACGCCACGACCTATGGTTGAACGCCACGAAGTAAGGTGAAAATAAAATGGAAGTTTTCGAATGCATTTATTAAATGTACACCATTATCTCTGATATTCCAACCTGTTTTCCGCAGCTTCCTTGCTTTCCGGTTTGCCTCAATAGAAGTCTTCATCTTGTGTGTGCATGTCTAAAGGTAAGCGTTACGTAACTTCAGAGGTTTGGCATTACTTACCGTAGCTAGTGACGTCCGTGGCATCGTCTGGCAACACTTTTACTTGGACTTCGCTTTCGTGGAAGAACAACACGAAACTCCTCGTCAGACGTAACCGGGTCATCAATAATCACCGGCGCTGGACGGGGTCTCTTTTTAGGTTTCAGCGTCGTAGGCAATACATCTTTCGAGGTGGATGCAACTAAAACCGCATAGTTAATGAAATAATAACGTACCTGGTGAGGGGGTTGCAGCTGCTCAGTGCAGAAGGGGCAGTGCGATATACCAGCGTCAGTCATACATTCTGAATGGAAAATGAGCTGGTCGCTATCGCATCGATAACCATTCACGTTCACGGGATCACCACAATATCCACAAGGCACCCCATGTGAACCTTTTTCTCCCATCTTGGCTGTTTCGCACTGCAGGACGGAACAAGAGGGAAGTCCGTCTGTTGTGCATGAAAGCAATGGTAGCCTTGAAAATACGGCTTCCTGTTCTGGGACTAACATCCTGCAGCTTGGCCAGCCCGTGGTGCAGCATTTTGTAATCCGGTTGAAATGGATTAGTAACGGCGACAGTTACCTCTCGACGAAACATGCTGCTTCTTAGGCAAATTGTATTCGGCAAGCCACCGTCGATGGATTGGGAAACGGCCTAGAACAAATGTGGTTTCCGGTAATAATAACTTACTGTATGGGTAGAAGTCTTTTTGAAGACGGAAAGCATATGAATGCATGGTAACCACATGGACCTGTAGAAGCTGCAATCACACGTGCCATCGCTGATGTTCACCGTGTACTGTGTACCCTCATGGCTCACCCGTAGCTAACAATTGATATTACATAAGGTGCAATTACCTTGAACTCGTCTGGTCGTTTACAGTGCAGTAGCGGAGCGCGCCCACTGAGGTGCTTCAACACCAGTTGACTGGCGAATGTTGTTAACCGAGACAGTATATCCTGCACGTGTACGTCGATTCAAGCCACATAACCTCAGTGGTGCTCACACTCGTATAATACTTCAAGCGTCCACTCCTTGATTCTTTGCTTGAACCAAGCACTACGAAGCATTGTGGTCTTTCATGTACTTTTTAAACAGCTTCTGAATTCCCTGAAACTAGAAAATTCCGATCGTCGAATGTATCTTCGAAACCCTGTACATAATCCATAACTTAAAATCAAACTTATATATTATACAACATTTATCAACATGAGATGGTTGACTATTAATCGAAAATGAAAAGCTACTTCAAAGGAAAACGCATGAACACCGTCACAACATCCCACCGATAATATTTTCAATCTTCGCGCCAAATAAAGGACAAACCAATTACCGGTAAAATAAAACAACAGTTCAAGGATCGTGATCACTTCTGTCACGAAAACCAACAAGTCTCGAATTTATGGGTGATATAACTGAAATACTGTCAGATATTCACAGATCTCACATCTTATCGCTGTTTAAAGGCAGATTTTACTCCCTACGGATAATATTCATCCTGGTTTATTTTCCACCGTTTTACCGTTCATTGGAGACGCATGGAAATATATTACGTCATTTTAGGGATATTTAATTGTGGACGTAATTGATCCAATTTTGATTATTTTTGTGCCACACCTTTAGGGTACTTGTGTTTGTGTGTCGAAACTTGATACATCCAAACAAACTCTTGGGTTGGTCAATATAGGGCACATTGTGGTTTTTGTGTAATCTATACCTAATTGTGCTAGCAGAGGCGTCTATGCTCAACAGTTAGCCTGTGTGCACGTTATAGTCACGACACCACGACCTGCGGTCGAACGCACCCAGACTTCATATGAAGGCAATTGCACATGAGGTAGTTCATGAACCTCGGTTCTGTTCGCCTGATTATTCCAACATCCCGGTTGAACCTCAACCGTAAGTTGACAACCGTGTTCACTCACTCTTCTAAGTTGTCACAAGTAGCCATGCGGTGGACAAATTTCCGCTTCTAAATCAGTTTGTCCGAATGGTGATTAAAAGTTAATTACACCCACCTAAAGGTTTCCTCATGGCATCTCGAACAGGGACATAGCATAAAATCATGACACACCCATAGACGACTCGTGCTGCTCGCATTTGGGCCATCACGAGCGTTCTGAGAGGTATGTGATCCCCACCACCTCACGAAACGTTTCAAATAAATGGTGCAGGTAAGCCTATTTTCCACTCTGGACATAGGCGCCTATCACGGGTCGTCTACGACCCATCCCGTCTGTGATCAGAAACTGGTTCAGCCTCCGGCTACACCCGCAAATGTGAACTGACAGAGGACGTAACTGTGGCGATTCGTACCTTCTATAGGATAAAACCTACAGCTCCGTGTTAATGTCTGTGGTGTTGTTGTAATTTCAGTTAGTGAGACAATTTTGATTCCTGCTTTGGGATCGACGTTTACCACAGTCAGGGAAAAGGTTCTGACCCCCCCGAACTTCCATTTGCTTGCTTCCGTGCGAACAAATATGCGGGTCTATTTGTGTATCTATTATTGTCGTCTTTGATGACACGCAGTACGGCGTTTTTCCTCATATTATCAAGGATTTGAGGCAGATTTTCTACAACATCGAGGCACCCAACTCGTAACTAAATTGTCGAGGTTCAAAACATAGGTTATGAACGATATTGCAGATACCATGGCCGTTATTTGTCACTTGCCATATATTGTCACTGAGAGGCTGATTGTGCGCTTCGCTAGGCTCAATGCAGAGGGCTTAACTTCTTCTCCTTTCTGTTTCCGGGTGCTTCAAATTCACGGACCCCGTGCTTCAATAGTTGAACGCTTTTTGACCCTCCGTCAGAGCAGAAGTTATTAGCGCATTAGACTGTGTGAGCTTGGCGCAGAGGTATTTCGCTCTCCCTGGTTCACTCGCGCTGATCTCAAGGCTTAACGCATGGGGCCTTCGCGTCCTTGGAGTCACTCCCTTACTTTGCAGTGAGCCGCGATTCGTTGGATGCGCTTCGTACAGGAAGGCGTATCTGCCAGGCAGGGATTGGCTCCAATTGAAGAGCAGTAACAATCCACGTCGGTTTTTCCTGACCTAAACGACGTTGAAGCGCTATTGGCAGCATGTATTACGAGAACTGTGCAATGGAAAGCATGTAAACTGAACTCACTAAGCGCGCCGTAATCCACGGCTTTCGATTCTACGTCGCTTTTATTTGGTACGCCGGTATGCCGTCTACCACGTAACCTCGGCAGTACACACACATATTTCCACACTTCAGGCGTCCACTCCTTGGTTTTTGCTTCAACCGAACACATACAAAACACTGTGGTCCCTCGTTTATTTTGTAAACAACTTTTAGACTCCTTGAAACTCCAAAAATTCCCAATCATTGAATACATCTTTGAATCCCTGTAGATAATTTATCACCTAAAATCAAATTTATATACAATACATCATCCATCCACATAGGAAGACTGATTATTAATCGAAATCACATGTACACCATCACGGCACCAACCATTAATATTTTCAATCTCAGCACCAAATGAAGGACAACGCAGTTACCAGTCGGTTGAAGGAAATAATTCAAGGCTCGTGGTCAGTTCTGTGACGGAAGCCAACGATTTCTCAATCTTTCGGCGATGCAACCAGATTACCACCAGATATTCACGAATGTCTCTTTTTATCGCTGTTTGGCGGCAGATTCCATCACCTACGGATAGTTTCCATTCAGAAAAGGCTCACAGTCGCTACCAAGAATACTTCGAAGGTAGGACAAAGTAAGGTCAACGAGAAGGGAATACATAAGCCCAGGGAGCGTATTCACCGACTTCCCGTCAAACATCTGACAGTGGTCAAACATTCAACGCAGGCAGCACATCAACAATCAGTGTCACCTATTTTCAACAAGCTGTTAACGGCGGACGCTCATTCCTCCTCTCAAACGGCATACTAAAACTTGGCGACCCCACCAGGATAAAAAGAGAAGGAAAATGCCAATAAAACAGCAGAAAGCGATCCAAACCCTAGTGAAGTATGCCTGACCAACTCAATGGCAGAGGCAGTAAGTACCGTTAAGCAGGCAGTCGGGAACATTTTTCAGTGCCAGCTGGCAGCTGCTGTACCCTCTTTTTCGATACCAGAGTTGTTTGATCTTTGAGTGCCATATCGACGATCGAAAGATATGGCGGAACTCGCCGTCGACGGATTCCTCCTTGACCAGACGTAGAATGTGTCTTCTTTGTTCTCTATCGGATGAGGCGTTGGGCATTGTTTTGAAAAAAAATTGGCGGATACCGAGATCAGTGATACGACATTCCAAGAGCTCCGCCAACTACTAGACTCACCTAGGTTGCCGGCACAATGGAGGGAACAATTTCAGGGTAGACGACAACAACCAGGCGAAGAGGTCAGTGCATTTGTGAAAGATTTCCGCTTCCTCGCTTAGCGGGCACATGACGGCGTGTCCGCCCAAGGGCATGGCAAACGGTTGCTAGAGCAACTGGTCATTGGAGTGTCCAGCGCCAACACCAAACGTGAGCTCTCGCTGCGTTTTCCTACCGCGCCAGACGCGGTGTTGAAAATTGCGGAGGACTTGGAGACAGTGGACGCCATCCTTGAGAGCCCAGCAGCGACGTAAATCGCACTATGCAACGAATGAAGCCTCTTCTTGAATCGCCGGACTTGGCACCGCAAACAGTTAAGACGGTATGAAGGCACTTGTGTAGTGGCTCCTTCCCAATATCGTTCACGACCGCGACATGGAACCCGTTACCGTGGTTGAAAACTCGGTCGTACATTCCGTGCCGACGGGAGCGGTACACTAATTCAACTAGGGCAGAATTGCGGTAC
>LOND01006080.1:0-12188 GCA_014220965.1 Paragonimus kellicotti
CAGACCAATGGGTAGAGGTCTGACAAATCAGTCTCCTGGTCCTCCAGGTTGGAGGTTGGAAGAAGGTCGGCATGTTTTTCGGGAAAAAGTACCGGTTCTGGTACATTGCCACCCAGCCGCTGTCTTGCGGTACAGGCTTTTGAGCCAAAAGCTTCGGTTGAGAACCTCAATCGTTCTCCTGTCTAGGTCTGGGCGTCCTGGCAGTCTCAGCCCACGTATAACCTGTGGCAGCTAAGCATCAGTGTGAACCATCTATATATTGCTGTCTATGATGATTATTATGATGATCAGACTGTCGGTCGCTTTACCTGCATTGGTGATGTTATTTCGTCTGTTTTTAATGTTATCGGCAGGACATCCGTGAGACTGACGAAATCAAGTGGTGCGTTTGCCGATTTTCTTGACCTGTGATATCGCAAAGACGTTTATTCATGGATTGACGACTGGGTTTACATTGCTTGTGTGCGTCCAGTCTGTTCTGTGGATAAGAGACTTGACACACTCCTGCATAGGGTTTCTGTAGTCTCTTGGTATTTGACCGCCGTTGCGTATGCCAGTTATCCTGTAAAAAATAGGCTAAGTCTATGAGTAACACGATTGCCTGTCTGCGCGTATTTAGATGAGCACGTTTACGACATTTAACCAGTCTTCACTGACTGAGTCGTAAACTCCATGTGCCGACTGAACGTCCATCACATTGTGAATTTTTCAGTGAATATGCTTGCGGTTGGTAGGAACTGTAAGACGATCTGCAAAAATGTGGTCAACAGCCATCGAAGGCTTTCCCGTCCTGCTCAGCGATTGTGATTTGGGTCATCCGCCCGGTTGGGCTGGGGTCGAAAGATTCCACACCGCTGTTCGAAAAAGCCCTCGAGCATTGTAGTTTGTCGCATTCAGTGACGAGCTTGTATCCACAATGTTGTTCGCCCTCCCTTTTTACGAGGCTCTATCTTATTTTTCTTCATTGCCCTGTATACACTTACTAATTACTATTTCATGAACTGTTGCAAAGACCAGAAGGAGTTCGTGCCATGATAACTGCGTTTTTTTTGAAACTTGAAAATGATGATAATGAGGTGTCTCGTTTTCATCATTGAGGATTTGGGACGTAACTAGTAGGTGGTGTCTTCCTGAGTTCGTTAATCGTCTGTCGTTCTGCTCTGCTTGCTTTTCTCTTCAGAGGTTACCACTACATCATTGTCACGTTTTGTGTACAGAAGTTCAGTATAACTTTATTGTGGCTCACCCTTGGTTTTCATGCCAGTGCCGAAAATTACAGCATGGGTCTAGGCTGTTTAGAGCTTGCGTTATCTATTATTACAAGCTCATTCCCACTTATCACATGGTCCCGATTTCACACTGGATTACCGCGAATGTTGCCGCGGTTTGAGTATGGCAGTATCTAGTCTGCATGTGACCGTGCATGTTAACGCCTTGTAGTGTGAATGCTGGAAATTTTGACTTTTTCAATGCTGTTTATGTGGTGGCACAACCCCAGGTTACAAATGCCAACCATGTTGACCGATTTTTTAACGCGCAGCCGGTATCAGACTTATATTACGGGATTACCGGGCAACAGTGCAAAAGCTTCAAGCCAAAGGAGACAACCTTGAAAAACGTTGGATAAAAGTGAATAATTCCGGACATCCTGTAATTTGTTTTGCTAAATCTAGTTCTGCCCTGACATCTTGGTCGGGTTGAGTGTGTGGATTATCAAATTGTGTACTCTTTCGATCGGCCGGGTTTTACAAAGCAGGGTGGGTTCAGTTTTGTCATCATAATCCGCTGACTTAGCTACCCTATGGACAAGTTAGCGCAGTCCTAGATAATTGCACATTCGTAGCGGCCGAGGAATCACGAGGTTGATTTGTAGACAGTTGTTCTCTACTGCATGCCACAGGAAGATCCACGATGCACTACTCAGGATTAGCGGAACTGCTTGCCGATCAATGTGACACTCAACCTATTGACTGAAATATTTTTTGGCATATCGCCCTCTCCAACTAATTCACTCTCGTTTCTTCCTCTACCTTATCTGTTGTAGAAAGGCTTATGCGGGTTTATACACCCGCTTAGGTGAACGAGTCGTTTGCATCCTCTTTCTTATTGAATTTACTCGACATTTTGATCTATGCCTGGAAACGCAACTAGTGGTAGTGATAGCGCAGAAGGCGCTGATGATGAAGATTCCGAGTCCTCCTCCCTGCCAGCAACGTCAGCTAAACTGCGCGCCACGTTACCTACCAGTGAGGAATCTTTGGAGGCTTTTTATCAAGATTGGATGAGTGAAGTTGAACGAAGCCGCATCGGTGAGTCCTACTTTTACATAAAGTTTTCATTAGCACATTGGGGTTCTGCTGCTGGTTGCGTAATAAATGGCTAATTTTAAGGTTTCTTGTCTTCCTGAACCATATTGTTCGGTTAGCTCCCGTTCCGTTTGGATTGAGTGCTCTAGTAATCATTGTGCGGTTTTGTGCATTCCAGTTGCCTTATAAGCTATGAGAATATGTGAACAGCTAGACCTGACAACCGTTCACGGGACTGTCATGTTCTTACCCAATTTTCCTTCTGTGCAGCTGCTAAATATTCACTTATATCCGCCACATGTTTGCCTGCTGTTTCGGTAATCTCTTAATCAGGTTACTGGAAGCCTTTCACATCTGCTTCACTCCATTATGTTTTTGCACTAAATGACCTATAATAGAAACAGTAGCTTGTAACCAAACGAGCTACATTTACACGGCATATCTTGACGTTCGACTCCTTTTTTCTGCCGTTATCTCAGTCTGGCACTGCAACAACTAGTCTGACCTTTTCTGAGTTCGACGGGTTACTACGAATGACAACTTAATTTGTCCATCACTATACGCTGTCCTGGCAACAGTGGCAAATCAAAACACGGCCTCCCGACGGTGTAATGGAGCGGTTCCGTCTACAAACCATGTACACTGCTGGACAAAGTCCTTTTTTTCAGATGGTTTATTTTCCTAGATGCATTCAAAAATGATTTTGATTCCGATTTTTATCTTGACGCGCGAAAACTCAGTTTTGGTGTACGTTCTTCGTTTGTCTTCTGAGTGGCCGATCTACTGCGTCAATTAAAATACGATTCTTCATGTTTAGTCGCACACGCAAACGTTGGATTACTATGTTATTTTTAGTTTGGAAACAATTACATTCTCGGCTGAAAGTTAAGGTTTTTTGAATTCTTTTGGATTTTGAGTATTGCTATTTTCCGTAATACGTGTCCGCGATTCCAATATCGTATTATTTCGTGCGTTAGCCATTTCTGGTTTTCTTCGCTCACGCGGCTCATTTCATAATTCGTTGGCATCTCATGTGCAGAACAAATGTAAACATGGACGGGGAAGCAGTATCGCACATTTAAGGCGACAGTCCCACGCCGCTCGTTCGAATGTTGGTTTTGTTTCCAAGCTCCCGTTTGTTCACAAACATCTTCGACGTCATAGAGGTTAACACCGTTACCTTTAAGGTTTCCGTTGTCACCCAGGACAAGCAACGTTGCCTGAGAATGTACAAAGAAAGAAAGAAAGGAGTGTCCAACCTCCGTATAAGCTGCTCGAATATTAGGATAAGTAAACAAGCAACCATAACGTTTTTCGGTGGCTGTACCACAGCCATCAATAAAAAGCCTAAGATAGTCAACGCTGACCATGATGAACGGGATGGAGTTTTCGTAAGCCTGTCGGCTAGGAGAGAAGCTGTCGCATGCTGACAAGATGGAGAAAGCCATGATTTGCCAACAAAGTGCCTTTCAACCATTACTTTGTTTTTACAGATTTGCACCATGAAATTCAGCATGTTCACGTAAACGTACATTGATGATTAGTGTATGGGGTAGGAACAGGAATCAGATTTGACGTACTTTGTACCATTCGTGGGATACGGGCTTCATGTTCATTTGAATAGTTGTTCTCGCTTTCGCGTGGCACTGGAGATCACAATTTTACATAAATATAGCCGCGCTGTTAGTAGACTGCTGTCTCTGTATTCTTTGTTGTCTCGTTTTGCCGCGTTGCATTTCGTGCGTCGTGCACAGTCGGTCAGAGTCTAGAATATTTTGTCCGGACATTGGTTCGAAATATTGGTACTCTCTGATACGACAGTTAATATCTAAATGACCGTTCTGAACAGATTTGATGGTGAAGTCAGTTCCAGAGTGCCCGAAAAGCAAGATGCTGTGATATTGAGGTTCAAAAAACTAGGGCGCGAACTATGAGCAGTCTCCAAGTCAGAGGATCACATTGAGTGAGGTTTACCGAATCCCTCATTGCTGTATAAGGCGCCGTTCCGTAGCCATTCTTACAGTCATCACGAAAGCCAGTCAGTTGACTGGACAAAGTTGAATTAGCCATTGCTTGCACGTGTTGAAGCTGTGATCTGGTGTAGTTTCACGCAGACGACGGCCCACTTCTGCCACTGACCTTGATAAGCGGCTGGGAGTGCGCCGTCCCAGCCCAACTTCTCTTTGCACCCTTGTTGAAGTGTTTCTTTACGGGTAGCAGCATGGGTGCTGCAAATCCAAGTGAGTTTTAAACTGGCGCATCGAGTGACACATGCAACATAGCTGTTGTATGTGTGATGGTTTGAGTGTGGTATTTCTGTCAAGAGGTTGCTGACCTGAATCCCATGGGCGGATCTACCACGGACACACCATCCGTGGATGAAATTAATTGCGCAGCAGTCAGTTACTGAACACGTCACTTCAGCAAAGGCTCACTCGCGGTAAAGTAACTTCATGGACCCACCACTTCTTTCCACCTGCATTGTTTCAATTATTGCCCGAAGATGATCATTCCACGACTTGCGAAGTGCTCATAAGGGCTGGTATCCATGCTTGCCATTAACCAGGTAATGACAGTTACGTGATGTTAACGACTGTTTAACAGAAACCCTCAGTGCTGCATGAGTCTGTTGCAAGAGCGTTTGTTCTAAAGAGGTCTTGCAGTTCCCGCAATGATGTACTTATTCCGATTTCTCCAATCCTGTGCGAAGCGTTAACCTACCTCCTGGATAGTGGCCACGGTTAAATGAAACGCAAGTTTGAGATACTGGCAGTTAATTATTTAAACGAGTTGATGAGATGGAGAAGGTATTTTGCTTGCGATTGCGTGGGTGCTGTTTACCGTGGCTCATATTTGCACTGATATCTAGGAGTTAACGAGACTACGTTTGCAGAAGGCGGCATGTAAAGCCGTGACATCATCACGGTTGTATCGGTAGTTCCGGCGCTTGCACGGCCACAAAATTAGCATTGGTTTCATGAGTCTGTCTTGCAGCATATATTATTAAAACGTAAATATTATCCGTGCCAGAACTTTTTCAGCCGTCTTCTCCAATGCTGGTGGGATGGATTGACATATCTGCTCGCCACACTGTTAAAATGTGACACTGAGCAGTTGTCTCAAGACGGACAATTATTGACAATTATTGACAGTTATTCGCATCTACAAAGATGCTAGAATGTTACGACGGTCGCAGAATTATCAAGCTGTAGAATACCGCCAGCCTTATTTTCATCGTCTTTGACGTTCTGTCACTGCGGCAGGTCAGATAATTCGGTATGAGAATAGACAGGCTTCCAGTTTTAGTTATTTCACACATCTTGAAGGCATGATCGGGTAAGTGACCACTATACCGTAGTGATCAGTACACCACAAACAATCAACAGTCAGGCACTCTAGGCTACTCAGACTAAGGACAATCAGTTACACGGATGCCAGAAAAAATCAGGAAAAACGGCGCAACATATAAATCTAGAAGTAACAGAAAGTATGAACTAGTAGCCATATCGTCTTTGTTTTTAACCTTCGTTGATCATGCATTTCATGGAACATTCACAAATACCTGTTTTGCAATGCGTTAAAATTCGATAAGACACGTAACTCAATCTCATTTTTATCAAATCCTCAAAAAAACAATTCCATGCACAAATTATTGCAAGCATTGCTTAAGCTTTCTCAACTCGGATATTGTTTCATCTTTGTGTGAGGTCCTACATTCTTGCGACTTGTCTGCCAACGGATGAGCAGTTGTGCGTCAGTCGCTTGGTTCCCTGCGGCCTTAGATTGGCTAGTGTGGGTTTGTTATAACGCCGATCTACTCTCTTTCACTATAGTGAGCCGGAACTAGACCAGTGATAATAGCACTTCACATCGTCTTTGAATGTACATTTCTTACCTGGCTGCTTCGTCGGTTGTTGCATGGGTTTGGGTAGCCCATCCGTGCACGTAATCCAAAAAATTTGTGATTACAATCGTTGTGGTTCGTCCACGAATTATTTAGATCATTTGTATTGGTTTTAACTATCTTTTAATTCGTTTTCTACGACCATGTTTTTGTATGAAATTTGTATAGTACACGTTTTGAATTCTGAACACGACACATTGTTTACTTACCGCATCCCATCGTAGGCACCGAAAGTCTTTTGCCGATCAACTCAGGATCACTGCAGCCTCAAGTATTCCCGGATTCTACCCCAGTATTTGTACATAATTCGGACCTGAATCCGTTGTTTCAATCTTCTGTTTCTACCGGTGGTTCAGGTTGGTTTTCTTTTCAAATGGCTTTCCAGCCCACGACTAACCTGTCAGATTCCATTATAAACGTGTTGGAAGTTTTTCAGTTTTAACAACATAGATTGCAAAAGCGAATTTATGCTGTCTCAGATAATTTATTATCGCTCTAACGGTTGTGCATCAATGTAACTATTTCCGTTAGCAAACATGTACACTAGAAATGTCAAAATAGGTTTAGAGGCGTAATCAGAGTGTGCAATGGATGATGGAAATCGAAATAAAATAGAGCAGTACGGGGCAAGATTGGTCATTTCACCGGATGTGCGAGTGGACTGTGGCCTGAACAGAATGTTAGAATTAACAGTCGGACTATCAGGAGTGAGAGAAACATTCTGCTGTGTTGTTGCAAGTTCACAGTTTATCTGTAAGACCGATTTCGGTTTTCATAGCATTGTCGGTCTCTCATTCTCCTATCAAAACCCAAGCTGTCGGGCAGCTTTAGTGTTCTGTGTGGTCGAAATTGTCATTGGAAAGCAAACAGCAGTGCATTGAAGACCGCAGTTGCTTCTTATTGGCTAAGCTTTTAAACGGTTTGTTCCAGCCACGTGTTTTTGTCGCTTTCAGCAGCGTCTTTTACAACTGTTCTCACTAGCATATTTTCCGTGAGTAATCTGTCCTTTCCTATTCAAAACTTACCGTGGGAACCTAAACCATATGAATTCTATTGGTTAGTTGGAATTCTCTCAATCTGTACAGCTGATGACTTTGGACAGCGTTTAACGATCCTTCATCGTCATCTCTAGTCGCACGCAGTGTGTGAGGTTTGTGTTTGAAGATAGAATGGCCAACCTACGTTATGGAACAGTACGTGAAGCGTTAGTCACCACGTTCTCGTCTAATCTCAAACACTTTTGCATCAACTTCACGACCTTCATGTGACCTCGCATGTCCCATGACAGCGAACATTTTGACCCCTACAAACCTGACTTATGGACCTCTGTGTTCATTGTTAGTTCGGTTGTGGTACAGTCGATAGCGCACTTGTGTATTTCATTCGAATCATGCTTTTAGGACTTACGTTTGGCTACTTCATCAACTCACTTTCACACGCTGCTTCGGTGTTATCAGGTTTCGGAGCCCGAACCGACGACTGCATTGATAAGCCTTTATCACGAAACGCTTTTCAGCATTTTTGAAGATCATTTGGTCTGTTCCTAACCCGGTCTCACTGTTTACATCTCGATTAAATTCAGTCTGTTCTAGAACGATCTTAACTGATTTGCAAACGTTTATGATAGTCTTGTTTGCTTTAGCATGCGCGATCTTGTTTTTACTCAACCTTAACATTATTCTGGATGATGCACACGATGATATCAGCGTCCCTGGAGTGTCGCTTGCCTCTAACGATAAGCGTACCCACTTATAATACGTTGATGGCATGATTAAGCTTTGTTCCCTTGCTGAAGACAAATACCGTGCTGCTCAAGCTGAGCGATTGAAGTGAGCCTTTTGGAATACGTTCCGTATGTTAAGCTTACGAAACGGTAGTTAAAACTTGGACGTTTCACCCCTTATCTTGCTTATTGCATACAGCCAAATTCTTACCGTAGTTTGTTTCTATGACCTGGACAACACAATTACGTAGTGTACGGCATTGCCGAGGAGGTATCTAAGAGATTGCTGAAAGCCTCATACAATGCCTTCTTCAACATTAGAAGGTTATTGTGAAAAGGTTGATTTGAACTCGATCCATCCGGAAACTGGATCTGTTCGTACAGAGGACTTTTGTATGCACATGACACAATGAGTTGATGGTTGGGTGTACAAGAGTTTTGACTAACTTGACTTGATTCATGTGGCCTTAGCCAACAAACTCTGTGTAACAATAGTGGAAACTGACTGAGCCTAGCTGATTGAAGTCTGACGTATGAGTGTTAAACATACCTTTAAATAAAACAGCTCAGAATGTAACAGGTACCTACAGTCTACCCGATTCATCGATTTGCGAACAAGTACCGATTTCTTATTACGAGGTACACCTCTGTACGGCATTTGATATCCAAATGTCATACTGTTTTCACTAATCTGATACGTATCAACTGTTTGGATTCGTAGAAAATGCGAATTGAAGGATATCATCAGCTGTATCATGTCATGAATAAACAAGCTAACCTTTATCTTTTGCTGGTCTCCGTTAAGCGTTTTCTGTATATTGTATATCATCCTTGTCGGCCTTGACTCAGTTGTTTCAACTTGTGTGGACGACGGAGACCATCCCTCCGTGCTGGGGTCACTCGATAATAGTTCCCATATTTAAGAAAGGAGCCCGGGGCTCTTGCGAAACCGTCATTTCTCATGCTACCGGTGCCCAGTCTGACGAAGGCACAATCATACGCAGACTAAACCCACGACAGCGTCAGCCCTCGCCCATTTGTGCCAGTAAACTTCAGACGTTCTGTTTTTAACAGTCTTCACTGCATGTCTCATCCCAGCGTTCGTGCCACCGTCAAGCTGATTTCAGATAGATTTGTATGGCCGAACATGCATAGGGACATACAAGAATGGGCGAGAACTTGCCTTGATTGTCAACGCAGCAAAGTCCACAGACATACCATCACGACTCCCGGCACATTCGCTAACCCCGACGCACGTTTCAGTCATGTCCATGTTGACATAGTCGGCCCGTTACCGTATTCAAAAGGTCATCGGTATATCTTGACGTGCGTTGACCGTTTCACCAGATGGCCAGTGGCAATACCCCTCCCTAACACAAATACTGAAACAGTTGCGCGAGCGTTCATGGACGGATGGATCTCAAACTATGGTGTTCCAACTACTGTAACTACCGATAGGGGCACACAATTCCAATCAACGTTGTTCAGAGACTTCAACCGGTTGCTTGGAGTCGATCATATCAAAACCACCGCATATCATCCGGCTGCAAATGGTCTGGTCGAACGATTTCATCGTCAGCTGAAGGCCGCTCTGAAAGCCCAACTAGACCCCAGCGTTGGACCGATCACTTGCCCCTTGTCATGCTTGGAATTCGATCGGCCGTTAAAGAAGACATTGGCTGCACTACCGCAGAATTAGTTTACGGTACGACACTTCGCCTCCCTGGTGAACTGTTTTACAAGTCGAACGCCGGCCAAACTAATTTTGACGCTACCACTTTCGTGCAACAATTGAAGTTATCCATGTCAAAAATCCGGCCTCAGCCTACCAGGTTAAACACCAAACAAGAACAAAAGCACTCCAATCTGGACTTTTGTGATTTTGTTTTCGTTCGTGTTGATGCCGTTAAAACCCCTCTCCAAAAACCATACTCCGGACCATTTCGTGTGATTAAACGGTTCCCTAAGTTTTTCGTGATCGATCGCAACGGATCCCACGATACAGTGAGCATTGACAGACTTAAAGTTGCTCACGTCGAACCTCACTTAGATCCTCCCATCGCTCCTGAAGTCGATCCTACTCCTGGTGACTCGCAGTCTACCCAGCCCATGTGTAACGAACAGCCCGTACCCCTCAGCACAACCCGAAACCCCCTGTTGATCTTCCCCGCACTCGCTCAGGCCGAACCGTCAGATGGCCAAAAGTTTTCAAAGAGTATTGTGCTTAACATTTCCTCATTTTATCGAGCGTTTCCATCCTTCTAACGCTCTAGGGGGGAGTTCTATAGGGTATTGTACATATTTTCATATTTCGCCTTATTTTTATATATAGTCTACAGCACATGTTCTTGTACAAAGTGAACACCACTTGTTTGAATTGATTCTGCTTAGCAATACACTTTTGGTGCGCGCGTCTCGTCTCCTTGGTGCTCCTGTTCGGCGTAGTTCGGGGTTGCCTATAGAGAGCTATTCGGCGGCTGCATTTCGAACTGACTAGTCGAGTTTATATCCTTGTATTGGGCTAGTCCCCTACAGATTATACTTCGTCGACTCACTGCAGTTCGGGAAGTAAACATTAGGGAAGAACAGGCTGGGTTTCGCCCTGGGCGGGGTTGTATAGATCACATTTTTACACCCTTCGTCAAATTCTGGAGCAGCGTCATGTGTACCGCCGGCCAACAATCGCCGTATTCCTCGACTATAAAGGTGCGTTCGATTCGGTGGATCGATCTACACTTTTAGAGTCGCTTAACGCAAAGGACGTACCGACTAAGTATGTGAACATACTGTCGGCGCTTTATTCCCATACTTCAGCTCAGGTTAGGGTTTACGGCGAAGTATCTGACAGTTTCAGCACCAGGAGCGGCGTACGTCAAGGCTGTCCCCTTTCACCATTTTGTTCAATTTCGTCATAGACGAAATAATGGAGAATTGTCTGCGGCACTCACGAGATGCCGGTGTGGACGCTAGTACGTACTGACTGTAGTCTGCCGAACGTTAGCGAATCAGAAAGTTGCGCTAGGTCGTGAGACCATGCATAAGAGATCGTGGAATGACGACTTTCAAGCGGTACAAACAACACTGGACGCTATTTCGCGTTCTGCTAAGTACTTCGGAATGCGCTTTGCAGCCTCAAAATGCAAAGTGCTTCTGCAAGATTGTTGTGATTACGTAGATTTAATGTTAGATAATGAAGTCATGGAGGTTGTTGACCGGTTTGTGTACCTGGGAAGCTGAATCAGCGACGGTGGATGTGTATGGAATGAAATATAAGTGCGTATCTCTAAGGCTAGAGCGGTGTTCGCTAATCTGGGGCACCTCTGGCGACAGAGAGGTATCTCTCTGAGGCTTAAAGGTCACGTATATAAGGCGACAGTGAGGGCTGTGTTACTTTACGGCAGCGAAACCTGGCCGCTCAGGTAGAGGACGTGAACCGTCTTCCAGGTATTTGACCACCGATGTCTGCGTTCAATCGCTCGTATCGGGTGGCACCAGCGAGTAAGCAACGAGGAGGTTAGGAAGCGGGTGTTTGGCACTGATTGTCAAACGAGTTCTTTGTTCAGTCGCTACATTTGCACAGACTTAGATGGTTAGGTCATGTACTAAGGATGCCAGCTAGTCGTTTGCCACACCGAGCACTCTGCGGCCGACTGGCGCAAGGTGCGAGGTGGACAGATGATGACCTGGCGTAGACAAATGAAATCGTTTACGAAGGGGTTGGCTCACTGTAGGTCGGGTTCGTCTCCCGGGCTGGGGCCCTCGCGACTCACAGAGTCGGTGGCTTGAGACGTTAGGTGAGATGGCGGCTAATCGAGCTCAGTGGCGTGAATGCTGTCGTTGTTTGGCCGAGTTGTCTGTGAAGTGAGTGCACTTAATGATGCGGGGCAGTGAAAGCCGTAAGGAAGCTGTCTTGCTGATGACGCCTTACTTTCACTTACAGCTCGGTTGTTTGTTTGCAAGGTGTAGGCGCCTTGATGTTGTATGTTTGAATATAGACGTAGCTATTTTTAGTAGTTAGGTCCACTTCCCTCCCCTCCTCTATTTTCTTCTTTCTTCCTATATAAGTTTTTTTTCTTTTCTTTGTTCTTCGTGGTTGTGTGGCAGTCAAGCATCAGTGTGAACCACTGATGTATTGCTGTCTATGATGATGATGATATCGTCTGCTAGTTAGAACACTATTTACCACAAAGAATGCCTATGTCCGTCAGCCCACGTTTTGCCGTTGTATCGACTATCTAGAACTTCTGAACGTTTT
>LOND01006080.1:12288-26172 GCA_014220965.1 Paragonimus kellicotti
ACTCTCGCGAAAACCATAGAGGGATTAGTTTGACCCAGTCATTCTAACGCTCTGGGGGGAGTTTATAGGGTATTGTACATATTTTCATATTTCACCTTATTTTTATATATAGTCTACAGCACATGTTCTTGTACAAAGTGAACACCACTTGTTTGAATTGATTCTACTTAGCAATACACTTTTGGTGCGCGCGTCTCGTCTCCTTGGTGCTCCTGTTCGGCGTAGATCGGGGTTGCCTATAGAGAGCTATTCGGCGGCTGCATTTCGAACTGACTAGTCGAGTTTATATCCTTGTATTGGGCTAGTCCCCTACAAATTGGTGAGCCCGACGTGACGAAGACGGCAATCACTACCCATTTGGACTATATGAATTTGTCCGCATGCCATTTGGGTTGCGAAATGCAGCTCAGACCTTTCAAAGGTTCATGGACCAAGTCCTCCGTGGTCTGCACTTTGTTTGTCTATATTGACGACATTCTCGTTGCGAGCAAGGACAAACATCAGCACATGTCACATCTCCGTGCAGTTTTCGAACGTTTTGATCAGTATGGCGTAACCCTAAATCCGATGAAGTGTGTCTTCTGGAGTCTGTCCGTCAGCCCACGTTTTGCCGTTGTATCGACTATCTAGAACTTCTGAACGTTTTGATTGAACGGAATGGTATCAGTCATTTAAGAGTGTGCTCGTTTTGATTTTCATGCATCCGAAATCGTTTGTGTTTAGCCAGTCTTTTACATGTTTGTCGTCTCACTGCAGCTTTGGTTGACCAGTTGGTAGAAGTTAAAACTTCGGATGAACTTTCTGGCACTGTACTGCAGCCAGACAAGGACACGCTTGAGGTAAGTCCCCACGTTTGTGTGCCACATTGGCTCGCCACTTCTGTGACCCTTTTTTGGTATGTCCTCTGTAGGTTTTGTTGGGCTTTTTCTAAAATTTCGTAAACCATGCATTCACACGGCATGGCTGTTTAGTGTAACATCTTATTTTCTTCGTTCATTTGACAGAAAACCCACATTTCCGTGTTACCGCACGAACTGCTGTTGCGTATCTTCCGATGGGCTGTAGGCAATCATCTGGACATGCGTGTTCTTGGAAAACTGGCATGTGTGAGTTCCTGCTGTTTGATGCCTCCTGAGTTCCACCTGGCGTATGCATAGTGCTATATCAAAGGTGGAAATTAGTTACATTTAAATTAGATCTGGGTGGAATTCTTAGCCTGTTTTGCATACTTTCGTACACTTTTCTGCTATTCTTTTGCATGTTTTTCGTCCCTGAAATTCCGTAAATTTCACCGCACAGCTGTCTGTGGATTTCTACACAAACAGATTATTTCATACCCCGTTAATTTTTCATCTTTGATGTGTAGCAGGTGGTGCCGAAACAAACTTGTGCAATGGTCGCTGTTTGCGCATCTGCCTTATGTGTATGCACACAGTTCTACACATATAAGGTCATTCATTCAGCCGTTAAAGTGGCGTAGACTCAGATTGTCAGATCATACAGTGTAGGTACCAACTAACTGTATTCTGCGTCTAGCGCTACTTAACGTTACTTCATTGTACTGACAAAATGAACGACCGACGACTATCGCTTGTGTGTAGAGATTACTGTCGTCTCTCGGGCTGCGGTTTTTTTTGTTCACAGTCAGTAGCAGGTTGAGATGGCGATTGATGGAGTTCATTTGGCATGGCTGTAATGGTTGTGACTTTTATTAAGTCTGAGAACTGGAAGCTGCAAGGAAGTTGTCTTATAGTGGCTGCCTTACTGTTATCTGCTACTCGGTTTCTTTTCAGGGCGTGCCCACTGTATTGTTGAATATCTTACGAATTATGTTGTTTTTCCTCCCTCTTCCTTTCTATCACTCTGGTATTTTTCTTAAAGAATGAAAAGGACTTGTTAAGCCCCACTGGAAAAGTACTCCTTTAGTGATGGTCTTTAAAAAAATCTAGAGGAGGAACATGCATATCCAAAGTATCATCGCTTTCCACTAGTTTACTTTCCAAAGCCACTTCGGTTTTGGATAGAGAATCGTCGGAAATGTCTGAACTGATCAAGTTGTCTGCGTTTTCTACATAAGAAGGAGCTGCCTGAAGCCATTTCAGTTGTCCCTTAATGCCTCGTCCTCAATCAGCGCAACCACGTAGCGGAGAAAAGAACATCCGGCAACTCTTTGATATAAGTTCGTTTTTCCGTCTGTTGCTTTAACAAGCTAACTTCACGTTCCCTGAGCACTCTTCGTAAGTATGTGTTCTAGTTCTCAACTGTCTTTATCGTATTCGGAGTCAATAAGATCTGTTGACTTTTGTTCACAAACTCTGTCTAGTCGGCAGTTGAAGTCGTTCTCGTGATCTTATCTGTGACGGATGGTACTGTTTACCACCATTGTTCCAATATCAGTTTCCGGTGTATGTTATGGCTGCAATCACTGCCATGCTCGTAAAAAGTAGTTTGTTGGCCCTTTACGTCTTATCGGAATATCTTGTTATCCCAGCTGAAGTTGTTTTATGCGTCGTGGCTTAATTTTATAGTCACAAAATAATCAACAAGTGTTCCGTTTATTTGGTCCGTTGATTTTTCGTTGAGAAGTGTACCTACTGTTTTCTTACCATAGCCACACTGTTATCACTCACTGGTCGTCACATATCACATGCACATTCGTTCGTCAGGTTCCATCTACTGTATCCTAGAACATTTGATAGTGATATCAGGATGGGTTACAGGGCAGTGAGACGGGTATCTAATGATCCTTATTTGAGAAGTCATTGGTCAGCTGTTAGCCTGCGCCTCCCCGTGTTGGTCCGGTTATGTACAATAGGTTACTCAACCGTTGAATGATCTTTTATGCGGATCTCGCAACTGACCATCAGCTAGTTGACAACTGTAGTTGGTTGCATTGAAAGTTATCGAGGTTTGTGCCACTTGGATTCGTGCAATAAGGTGCTTCATTGATCATGGTCGCTCTGGTCTCCTTCATTTCTTCTCCTTCATTTCCACATTCCAGCGACTTACTTCTGCCAGCTTTTGATTTATCTCTCTCTTCAACGTCTGTACTGTTTTGTTTGTCGCGTTATCTAACTTATTTGTTCGGTTAACTAAAACAGAAACCGCATCTTCCACAACTGGTTCCGTCCTTTGTTTGGATACAACAAGTACATAAATCAGTTTGGGCACCTTCGTGTTGTACAAACTGAACGCTCCTCTCCGTTTGGTTTTCGGCCCAATTTTTCCGCGTACTGTTTCTGTGTGGTGGGTCTAAACCAGAACTCAGGTAGTTATCCTGGCGTGTTAATTTTCGAACAAGTACAGTCAACTATAAATCACCAGTCTACGGTCCGTTAACAGTTATTAAGTACCTCTCTGACGGCGCAAATCATTAGACCATACAAAACGACTTTCCTAATAGTGTCAGTCAGCAAAATTCGTCATGTAACCTACCAAAAACAGGTCACTCTGAAACATGATGTAGAGAATTTTTCGTCGCGTTGATACCTCCCACACAGCATGAATAGGTAAGTTTACTTACCTAACATTCTGCGCAGACTAACACATTAAACCTGAATGATTTTTTCGTTAGTGATAGCTGGTTGTGGATTCAGTGGGGACGTGCACACTTCTTATGTACCATTCGAGCAAACAATCGGTCTTGGGTGTTGAATATTCATGCATGGTTCAACATGTTATTCTTGGTATACTGTTGCACGTGCAGTTAAGTAGTCAACCCATTCATGCTTTGCCTGCGATTGGCTAGGTAATAACGCGTAGGCTTGTTGAGTTGGTAAACAACGCAGCAGCTCGATAGTGTCCATGCATTTACCGTCCAGCAAGCCAAGCCATAAACAGATTTAACACTGTCCACCAAAGTGACGTTATTGATAGATTATACCACCGTTGACAGCATCGCTGGCAATAAATTGCACACATTCGATGTACATATATCTCTTTCTCTAACCCAGTATTTTACAGTATTCTTTTCCTAGCAACTTTTCACAAATATTTGCTATGCTCGTTCAGTCCACAAGCTACTATGCGTTTGTAGGTTACAACCTGGAAAAGAGTTGCTCACTGAGTTTTGTTTACTCTAATGATTGCCTCCCCAATAACGGCATCTCATGAGTAGCACCATTTAGCCGGAACCGATGAATGACATTGTTACCAGGGTTTACGCTAATCGTAACTCAGTCACCTTACTTCACTTTCAGTTTTGAATACTCTTGTCTATTTCTTACTGACAATGTTGCGTGTACCGTGTCCGTTGTGACCAGCGAACCTCTCCCTGCTTATCTCTTTTCTCTTTTTCATAATACAGGTTTGTCGCGGTTTCCGTCTTTTGGCTTATGATCCGTGTTTGTGGCGAGCAATCTGCGTTCGCCGTTGGCCTACTTTGACAAAACATCCCCTGGCCGGAGATGTTTATCCTCCTCAGACGTTCGGATACGCCACCTGGCGTGATATGGCCATTCAAAGGCCTCACGTGTTATTGGACGGTAGGTCGCACATAATCTCAACATGACTGACGAGTGTCCTTCGTCAAATGCTATATATCCTTCCGTTTGCTACTTTGTCATGAACATGACAAATTGTTGCATTCGCCTCTCAGGTTTGAACAGCACAACTTTGTGATAATATATTTTGCTGTGCTCCACTGAATTGCATTTAGTTGCTTGATCCACGCGTTTCGTACTCTTGTATGCATCCTTAGGGATATGGTCGTGTAGCCTGCAACATGTCTTGACGTGGTGGATATGCGTTCCCCATGCTGTATATGTTCTTGTTATAGAAGAGTATGCTTACTTCACTGCACTCCCATTTGGTAATACAATGTCGTAAATCGTTTTTAACTTGTAGCACACGCCGGCGTAAATTTTCACCGAGGTACACTAATTGAAATTAAAAAACCGGTGTCAAAACTTTGTATTTCTGAACAACTTATTCACATTGCCTTCAGCCAAACTTGATAGATAATTGATTATCGTTATAGATGGTCTTGTTTTTGAGGGCACGTTAACTTTAAACGGCAATCCGTTTTCAAAAATACAGACATGCTATCACTATTTGGAAAGATCGAAATATCCAAACGATATCCAATGGTCATTTGCTTTCTCATCCGCTTGAGAGTTTGAGCTCGAGACCGATATCCACAAAGCTAGCAACTCTTATGAACCAGATCATTGTTAATTTTATTGAATTTTCCCCCCTTTTCCATTATCACTTATGTACTCTCGTTGTTTACGAATAAGTCGATGGCTTACCTATATCGTATTATTTCAGTCTAAGAAAGATATTCAGCAAATAACAACCCTCGGTTTTTCTAGTCTCTTGGATTTCACAATTTCCGGGATGCCATGTGACGTTGAATTGTTTGCTTTATTGATTATCACTTGTAAGCTCCTTTTGAATGCCTCAAATGTTCCCGCATTTAATATAATGTTCTTTAGAGAATACTCACCCTCAATCCCTATGAAGAAATCGTGAAGAAATCACAAGTTAGCAAGTGTTTTTCCATCGAATACCGATATATTCCCCTGCAACTTAACGGACACTTTCGATCCAAATAAGCTAGCAAAAATTGTGGAGCGTGCCAAATTTGATGACTTACATACTTTTGTTGGTTGTCTTCATAATTTATTTGGCATATTCTGTCATCAGAACTTCGTGGTAGATCGAACAAAAGCAGACAAACGTGATTGAAAAGAGAAGCTGGTCAGTTTAATGTTCATACCAAGTGATCAAGCACACAGAGGATTCCTTTGCTGTCCACCCATTCATTCTGGTACCACCACTAGCCTATCGATGATAACCAACTTGTGCTTTGTCTGCTCAGCTTGTTCTGACCTCATCCGGCGTGTAGCAATCGTCGAAATTCATTTCGCGCTATACAATTTACGGTATGCTGTTGAGCGCTTCGGCTGCATTTTTGAGCGACTTTTTACCGTCTGTTTTCCCCTGGTTGTACTCATCTCTATCACCCATTGTGAACCTATCTTGCAGCCAAGAGGGAACTTGACCCAATTAACGTTGGTCTGGTATTATAAGTACTTCGGTTGTCGATCGTGTACCTACAACATCAAAGTCTCACGTTTACTTATTCGTTGCATTATACATGCGCTACATATGAGGAGCTAAACCTCAATCCGGATTTGGTATCGTTATCAAGCAAATTTTGATGTGTAAATACATCACTTTTTCACACTCCGTTAGTTCACCTCAGGCGAACAGTTTATCCTGTCTGCATGAACTTGCTGTGGACACGTTAAATGTGAGCACGTTACACTTTAACTACGCCAGTCCTCTTGTTACGAGTGATGCCGATTGGGGTGAATTTCCTAAGAGTGCCGACTCGTACATGGAGATTGTGGGCTGGGGTCAGATTCACACAGTCAGACGCATGTAATCCTTTTAGAGTAGTGACATTAGTTTGAGTAAGTCCTGCCGTAGCTTGTCATTGCCTGTTCGTTTGGTCATTACAAACTTTTATCCCACTGCCGTAACGTATATCGAAATAGTATATAGTACAGCAGTTCCGATTATTGTTTTTCCGCTCACCAATCGAATGCATTCACTGGTCGCGCCAGTAACCAACATCAAATCTCAGTACTTTATTAACTGCGCCTCTGGATGTGACAAACCCCTCACTTTCAAGTGGCTCTGACTCTTGGGTCACTTGATCCTTGAAAGATTCCCTAAAAAATCCTATTCCGCCGTACAAACGACTAGGAAGAACTGGAAGTTATCGTTCTCCCAACGACCAGGCTATCACCTATTACCACTTTCTCGTTCGACTTCGACCCCAATCTTTCTGCCGTTCTCGTACCTATGGGTGGTAGTCATTTTATAACATCACGACAACTTGTAAACATGAATGCTTTGAAAGTCCACATGCCCCGACAAGTTAGTTACCGATCTGGTTTAGTTAATACTGTTTTAAGTCTGGAGCTTGATGTATGCTGCTTTTTGAGTACTTGATTTACCGATCCTGACGTCGTTATTCACTTGAGCTCACCTCTAGAGGAACACAGTTTATGAGCAACTGTCTCCTATGTTTTTCACTTCTGCTGGTGTTCTCCAAGCATGTGCGATCTCCCCACTCGTGTTCAGTTTTGTAATCTTCAACATTCTGGAAAGTGCGCGTGATAAGTCCAGTGCGCTTGGTTTTGAGTTTCTTTCTTGATCTAAGTTGACTGCCTTGGAATATGCAGATGGCTGACGGGAATTGGCTATATGGAATGTGCTTCGCACTTTCAAGGTTCGAAGCACGACTCCAGGATTATGGCATTCCTGCCCGCACGTCCTTTGTTGTAGGCGCTGTTCTGGAGACTGTGGACAGTTTCGTGTAATTCGGCGGCTCTATCTTTTCATCTTTCCTTATTGCTGGTGATGTATCCGTCGTTACTGTCAGTCAGCTGTGGCGTTAAGACGACGTTTATTTGCCGCTGAATTGAAGAGGTATGTGATGCTTCTGTGCGTTTTTTGTTTCGGAATGTGGTCTGTTCGGTACGATGATACATAGAGACTTGCTGTGTTTGTCCAATTTTGTCTTTTTCAGTAAGACTATATTGTGTGAGAAGAACGGTCGTTCACCAGCGCGTGCTTTGGAAAACCTTTGATGCGTGATCCGTTGGTCAAGTGATTTAGTTGCGCCGTCTGTAGAAGTTAGGTTGCATACTATGCATTCTAGTTAAGAGTTTAATACATCTGGCACTGTATACTATGGCGATCGTAAGTTGTGTGAAACCGCCTGGTTTCAAGGCAATATCGTGGTTGCCAACTGTGGATACTTTACCGTTTTGTTTGGTAAAGTGTGTCGGAGTCACCTGCCTTGCTAGAGTTCTCCCGATCACTCATATTGCCGGTCAGGAGCGCTATCCGAGATGATAGATTGGCGCAGTCCATGGAATGTCTGCATTCATATTGCTTATAGATCCTTTGCTTAACTCTTACCAGTTTTCTTCCTTCTTGGTCACTTTCCTTCTAGGTTATTGCATTTCACTGCTGCGGTCATTAGCGACTCGTACCGTAGTAGTTTCCCGCTAGCTCTACGTCTCTTATGTTGGACTGGCTCTGAGTGCTTTTATACATAGTTTTACCAATTTGCATCCCTGTTGGTGGTTGTCTGTTGTGGACTAATTTAACATGTTTTTGCGCTCCGCCCGGTCACAGTGTGTTGGTGTTATCGTTTCCCACCCTGAACGTATCTCGTGTCTCAAATGGCACTGTGGCTACTTTAAGGATCGTCAGCACCACGTACAATACAACGATGAAACGTGTGCTAGTACCTTGAAGTATGATGTTCTTCGTCCATTTCCGTTTTTCATCTTACATTTTCAACGTGGGTACAGATTTCTGTTGTAGTATTCAAGCGGTATTATCCATGGAGGCAAAACCTAATATCAGGTTGTACTTTTCCACACACTTGTTGCATTATTTTCAGGTTGTCTTCATCTCGAATTCTACCACTTGATGCTGATGAATGATCCATCGAGTCAGTGTTTACATTGCTAGTTCTTTCATGCTTCACACGAAGAACCAGCTGTTCCTTCTTCATCCTCAACTATTGAGATCTCTTTCTTGTGCATTGTTTAAGGTAACCTGAAATCATCTCTGTATTTTTCTAAGGTTTGACGTTCGGAATTCTATAAAAACCAGCGGAACTTTTTCTCAATCCTTCAGAATTTGATGGCACAGTTTGTATGCTCTTACACTTCCTTCCACTGTCGTACATCAACATATAAACCCTTTCGTTATCCCCTGTCTTGTTCACGTTTTATGTGACAAAACTGAAATACTTTCTGTTATGTCCACTTATTTTGGTAGTCGATTAATTTTGTTTTCAGCTGGTCACGGTCACGAAAAAATGTTTAGTTTACTGAATTGAGTTAATTCCCATCCTTCAGATCGATAAGGTGTATGAGTTTTACCGTAGGAGGCTGTATCTCGTGTTCAACAACCGTATGGATTACTGTTAATTTGTTCGTTTTTTATATTATTATTGAGCAGGTTTCCCTGTAGAGTGTGCGTATGAGCAGCTCTGTTACTGTCTCTATCGAACTTGTCGCTCCCTAACACTCTATATATGTTCTGTGTACCTGCTGCCTCATTGTTCACTGAGCCAAATTTTACACACTTATCTTTTTCTTTCTAGGCTGTTATCTCTGTCGTATCTCTTATGTCCGAGCGGGTGAGGTGCATTTTGGCGTCTATTATCGTCCTATGCACTTAGTCGTCTACTATCGTGGCATTCGATTCTATCCAGATGGTCGCGTATCTATGCTGACCTCATCGCACACACCGAACGCAGTCGTTGCAGCTCTAGGCAAACAAGGTGTGTATACACCAGACTATCACCAATCTGGCACTCTCACTGGTTCCACCACAACCCCCGCCCATCCTTTGGATGGAACTATGCAAGACTCGTTATGTGACGCCGGTGGTGGGTTCTTACAAGGACACTACGTTTTGGATGACTCTAATGTTGTAAGTCTCATGTTATCTGATCTGTGACACTGGGTGTTCTGTATGTCACGCTTAGTTGCATGCCTGCTTTGCGGTTTTTCTCTCCCTAGATTATAACGTAAGTAGTCAGTGGTACGACAAATTTGTTTATTGTGAAGCAATCCATTCATGAAAGCTCCGAGTTTTGGCAACTACAACCACGTGCTATTCTGTGGCACATATTCTATCAGTTGGGCTAAAAAGCGCTGGAAACTTAGAAATTACGCACGATTGTCCACTCACTTCATATGGATTCGGTGTTCGCCAACTCATGACGCGAAGCGTTTATACTTCGTAATTTATATTCCAGTTCCTGTTTAGACGTTTTAACTAAAATTGCCGACCCCACATCCCTTATCTAAATGTCTTCATTTCTTCAACCTGTGGCATACCGACAGATCTCTTCAACAGTGAATGCAACGAATTATTTTGTGTGTGTGTGTGTGATCGGACAGAACAACCGGAAAGCATGTTCGGATTACAAAAATCAGATCTAGAAGAACTACTTTTGCGGTACACCCTCAATGTTCAGTTTTGTTCAACGGTGAGCTGTATCGACAATCGGATGGAGTAGCAATGGGATCACATTTAGGTCTATTACTGGCAGACGTATTCATGGGCAAATTAGGATCCCAACTTCAATCGACCATTCAGAGTCTTCATATGTACCGTCGATATATGGACGATATATTTATTGTCATACAGCAACCATCGCTCAGTTTTTTTATACAGCTGCGCTTCACCTCAGAAGAGTAATCTAACAATGAGTTCCATTTCTTAGATGTCAAACCGACCAGACGTCGAGACGTACACTGAGTAGGTCGGTATATCGTAAACCTACATGGACAGGTCACTATACCCAATTTCAACAGTTTTGTGCCCTTAAACAGAAACGAAATCTAGCCCAATGCCTGGCAACTAGAGCAAGAAAGATTTGTTCGGATGACGCAGTAGAGCAGGAACTGAAAACAGTTCAAAACCTATTGAGGGAAAACGGCTATCCGGAACAATTCATCACTTCAAATATGAAAATTAAAATCACGCATGTAATAATGTCCACAGTTGAAAAGAAGGCTGTGTTTATAAAATCCTCGTTTAAAGTCGCTATTGTAGCAGTTCAGTTCAACCGGTGCATGTACCGATCATTTAGACGTACCTTTCAAGCGGTAACCTTAAGAAGTTGATTCATAACAATGTCAATGTTAAGATTGAACGTGAAAGACAAGCTACCAGTCTACGATCAGTCAATTCTCGTGTATTCATTTACATGGTGCCGTTCTACTACAGAATATGTTGGTTGTACGATTAGGCGGTTGTCAAGATGGAGTAAGGAACAACATCCAGCCAAGATCGGAACCGGTTGTCGTAAATCAATTACTAGCGCCATTGTTGCACATCTATCGGTCACCACAGCATTTCGGGTTGTCTACAAAGTTTCCATCATCCAATCAAAAACAGTCCTCTAACTAATTTCCCTGCATCTCTACTGGTGTTTACTGCAGACGAGTTAAAATGTATAAAATTCCAAACCACAGAACATTCACAAGAGGTCAAGGTCATTTCATATTCTGTTCTCGACTTGAAACTAACGTTAGCTACGCCGTGTCGAGTTCATTGCAATTAGACACCGTCACTTCACTTTATGCTTACAGAAAGAAGCGTTTGTGACATTGATACTGCCTTGGTAGCAACCAAACTTATTCTGATATTTGACCTTTTGTGATCGTTTTATGGTTTGGAATTTTATGCATTTTAACTCGTCTGTAATAAACACCAGCAGAAATGCAACGAAATCTGCTCATGTGTAAATCGTGACACGATTGCTATCGGATTACGCAGCTCCAACCGGTGCTCTCAAAGGAAATTTGTTCAATGCTTGCAATTCCCGTGGTCACAGATCTATCACATCCATTCTAACCACACAAACATTTCACTCTAAATGTGGGATAACATCCAGTCAACGTCCTACCGTGGTTTAACCGAATTGCGTGCATAGTCTGAGTCGTCGTTGACATCACTTCTTGGTTATATGCGGTTCGTTCTCACGACACGCGTCCTAATGAAACCTATGTAATTGTGCGACTTGAGAAAGAATTATCGAAAGCGATTGTTCGTCATATCGTTACTTCTGAACTGATGAGGACTTTTCTGAAAACAGAATTACATTTTCCAGCAAGCATTCCTTGTCTTCAGGTCTTGACCATTACGCACCGATAATCTGTCATGATCTGTGCCCACCTGAATCAGTGATTCCCGTGCTTGTTCTGAGTATCGCTTCTTTGGCTTCCTAAACGCGATCTCACCGCCCCTCGAACTCAACACTCGTTTCATGAACTTTAGAATCAGAACCGTGACAATTAAACGCATCATTGCTACATATATACCTTCAAAACTCAATGTGATAACTGAACGTAGTACAGTCATATAGGTTTACCAACTTGTGGCTGGAATTCAGTCAGAAGTGGACTTGGCAATGTTGAGATAATTGTCTCCTCTCTATCGCCGTCATGTACGTTCACGTAAATCTCGGGTGGGCGATATCGCTGAGTTTGGGAAATGTTAATCTTGATCATCTAAGCCTAGTCTATCACCTGGACCTACTAGCCATGTTTGTGGCCATCGTCGATCCAGACGGCTATGCTGTTGAGAACGTCGGTCCTACTAGTTACAAACCTGTCAAATAGACCAAAGAGGAGTAATCAAACGAAAAACAGTTACCAACAGCTTAACTAATCAGGCATGATTCTATGAGCCTACAACAGAACTGGTGGTTGCAGCGCTTTAAGAAAGAAGATGACCAGAGGAGGTGTGTTCAAGTGCATGTCACTCGGATCGACCAAAGGTTGACGGTGACGGACAACGTGTCGTCCAGAACAGTCGAAAAACTTACAGGACTTCTCATAACCTCGATGTAGCTTCGAACACGTTCACTGTTAACACTCGTAACCAGCATCGGATGTCATATTCAGAGTGCTTCCGAACGAGGCGGACCTCTTGTTGCCTCCTACCGACTCAGACTTTTGAGTAAGTGACTCTGGCTAAGGTCCATCGAGAAAACCCTATTCTGCCGTACAAACGACTAGGAAGAATCAGAAGTTATCGTTCTCCCAACGACCAGGCTATCACCTATTACCACTTTCTCGTTCGACTTCGACCCCAATCTTTCTGCCGTTCTCGTACCTATGGGTGGTAGTCATTTTATAACATCACGACAACTTGTAAACATGAGTGCTTTGAAAGTCCACATGCCCCGACAAGTTAGTTACCGATCTGGTTTAGTTAATACTGTTTTAAGTCTGGAGCTTGATGTATGCTGCTTTTGAGTACTTGATTTACCGATCCTGACATCGTTATTCACTTGAGCTCGCCTCTGAGTGACTGTCGGAGCGCCTCTCCGTCAGGGTTTCTGGTGACGTCGAAGCTGAATCTTGTAATGATGCCTGAGGGGGAATCGTGCTGAGTTGTAAAGCAGCGTTCCGTCTGCTTGGTTTTGTGAACATCGACATTTTTGCTGTCAGATTCAGTGCAGTGGTTATAGTCTGTTGGTGCAACTGAGAAGATTTTATTTACTCGTTGTATCGAGGTGCGTTGCAAAGGACAGTTGTTCAGATCCTACCAAGAATGCGTTCTGCGACGCGCTTGCCGACCTTCAGAGGCAAACTACACACGCGCACATTGTCAGACTGTGCCTAGATTTGAATGGTTAATTTGTACTCCTTTCTGCAGATGATGGGCGTCCAGGTGGTACGTTTGATGCGCAGATACAAGGTACTGGTAATGGCGAAAGACTGCTGCGGTTGTTCGCATCCCACGACCCCTATATTTCGAGTACCGCTTTTCAACACGGGAAGAGACGTATTATGTAGAGACCTCCTGTTTTTCTCAGCCATGGACACAATTCGGTCATATAACAGTCAGTTAAAGTTGGCGCCACCCTGTTAAAGACTGCTATGCATTTTGGAAGGTGCGCGTGGTAAATCCAGTGAGCTTGTTTTGTCATTTGCTGAGAGGTCACCTCTCCGCAGACAAAGTTTCCAGTTGGAAATTGAGCGATTTGAGTGTACGGAACGCTTGTCAGACAGCACTGACTACTCGGGTCGCAGCAGCGGAGGAAAGCAAACGAGCACTGGACAGAAATCTCAACTGTTATACGGACCACTTGTAAAGAGATTCGATGCAATGAGGCACTGCAGATATGGCGAAATCAAATTTTGGCTGATTTGGCAGATATGATTTGCGTGATTCCGAATACGACAGAGACCACTATGAGCTGTGACGTAAACTTATGAAGGATGCTTGAAGCTCACTCTTCCGAGCGAGCCGAAGACCTAATCCAGATATTTTTGTCAGAGAGTAACCGACTGCTGTTCTCTGTGATTCTTGGTTGTACTTATC
>LOND01006081.1:0-14474 GCA_014220965.1 Paragonimus kellicotti
AAATGTCGCTACCTTCCGGAACGAGAGCAAAAGTCACTCCTCGTGGGACAAAGGAAATCTCTGTTTATTAAGTTTCTATTGGTTATTTTGTAGAAAAGATGCATCAGTAGAATGAAGAATTACGATTGGTACTGACGATTTAGCTTTCTTATTGGCTGGCTTGACTCTGCATGTAGCTAGTTTGTTTTAATGCGTGACGCACTTACTCAACCTGTTTCACCTCGATGCTCGTTAAAACAAAATCCGATGCTGTAGCACTGTGGTCATCCTGATTGCTCCCCGCGCCGACATACCAGTCTGTTCGCGTTGTCGACAGTGATTGGCCGTAGCCTTCTGCGAATCACTGGTTGACTTCGTATCGATGCGTTTGTCCAATCCAATCCGTTTACAAGAAGACCTCAGACTGATTGCAGCAGGCGGTTGCTATTAACAACACGAGAACATTTGTGTGTAAACTGCACTAGTGGCAAAGAAACCAGAGTCTATCATCGGATGAACTCATTAGTTCATGCAACGTCACAAACCGTAATCTGATGGGCAAAATACAGAGCAAACAACTTGACGACTGGTGTAAGACATAACAGTGAAACTTTTCAAGTCAAGATATTGCATGTTGAAACAACTTTTAGTTAGTCCACTGCTAGATTGTCCCTTATGGAGGGACTTGGATAGGCGACGAATCGAATAGGTTTTCACGTGAATGAGACATACACACTGGACCTCAGCTATCATGTGAAAATCAAAGAATAGGTGAGAGCAGACGCAGAAGCATTACTACTCCAAATGTGTCTAGCCTCATAAAGCTCTTGTGTCACTGTTCAAACGACACATGATTTAAACCACTGGAGACTCCTAACATCACTTGTTGATCTGTTTGATCTAATAACCACCGACGTAAATAATCTGCTCTGACCGGTATACTTAGCATCAGTAAGCGTGCATCGACCACCGTAAATAATCACTAACGGAAGAACTGAGAGGATGGAAGCATGCAGCTTGAGATGCTGATCGTTCACGATTGCCTGTTTGAATCAGGTATCATTATGACAAGCCAAGAAACGTCTAATCGGAGTGGAGACAACGATACGTCGCCGTGAAATTCAACACAAGTGACTCTGAGATTGTCTTCACGCATATACTGTTTTCAGTCCAGGAGTACAAGAAAACATCTACTTTCCGTTATCTCTCACTTGAGGAGTAATGCAGGACGACGAATTGTCTAGTCGTAGTATGAAAATGTCTCACTATGACAAGAAAATCGATAAAAGACGTCGTGCACATCTCCATTTGAGATTGTAACTAAACTTATCATGTATTTATGATACGGTACTACTGTATCTATCTGGATCAAACGGTCTCCGACAAATGGTCAGTGTTACTCAAATCTTTACTAAATTTATTAGTTCAACCTACAGTTCGCCTTCTGTGAATAGCGATTTTAACGCGATCCTATATATTGCTCTATGCGCAGATTACCATCTTTAGATTAAACTCAGATTTGACCACTGTGACACTATTTATCCGTAGGTAGATTTCACAGACAATTAGAGTAAGGATGCATCAATTTTTTCGAGGGGTGATAGAACGTGGTCTTTTTCAGCATGTCTGGGATCATACCAAATAACGAGAAGGTTAGGAGCCATCATGTCTTGAGTGTGTATTAACAAACTCGATTCATAATCCAAAATTCACAGCTCCAGTTGATCACGGGAAACTGAATTCAGCTATTTATACTGAACTAGACAATATATTCCCCAAAATACAGGTCTAAGTGCCTATCACAGGACGAAATTCACAGCGAGAGATACATCTCAACAAGAGTGGATGGTCTGTCCTGCTCACCACACTCGAACTAGGTCATCACTAGCAGGTTATCGTAGAGGAAATCACCGTGTTCCAGCAGTGTCCCTGACCTTATAAAACAAGACGCCTTATAAGTCGAAACAAAAGTCTGATTATAATTGTTCACTTTGTTGTTTAATTTAGCTATTCTCAGCGAGCACGTAGCTACCTTGAGGCAATTCTGAGCGCCATCTTCGACTAGCTCTCCGATTGAACTTGCCAATCACTGATCAGATAGTCTGTGGGTGAATGTGAGGCTGTCGGACACTCGCTCGTTACAGTTGAAATCAGGTTCGCAGGGTGTAGGAAAGATGCTGGAAACGCTGAAGACGGTAATTAAGACGGAAAGAATCGCAGTTAGTTGAATCGTTGTAAGCTGAAGTGTTGTCTGATAATTGAATCAAGCCCATCTCCCATAACTATGTGAGTGCCAATCGCATTTGATGCAATTATCAAACTCCGGTAGGGCTGTTAACTCCCAGACTATTGTGGATGAACGTTTAAATCTTGCAGTTCGATCGAAACTCACAGAAAGTCAATACAAACTCCTCGAGTATGAAGTAGTGCAAAGCCACATCTGGAATCAAAAAACGGCTGTGAGCGCGTAAAAATCAATCATTGTACCGGTCAGTTAACTACAGCGAATAATTTGTGAAACCTACCAACAATCACATCTTTCATGAACTCTGTCACAGAACACTAGCTGGGCCAGTCGCACAAATTGTTAATTCCTTTGTGGCGAGGTTCATCACGGAAAGGTTTTAAACCATCCAATCCGATAATACTCTAAATTTCGTAAGTATGTGCCTAAATAAGTGGTAAGCAGTACTTTTTGTCGCAGTGCGTGCGATTTGAAGAATTCTGTTTCTGTTGCTTGAAGGCTTAAAGAGGGTGGATGTCACGTTTAAATCAAAAGTGGCGCATGAATGTCACGCAGTTAAACACGCTAGACCATTATCTTGTTCTACTTCATCCTTAGTGTTTCATCACCCGAACACTGGATATTGTGCAAGATAAATATTCTCCAAAAGTTACCCTGCGATACCATTTACTGGAACGTCTACACTGATACCATTCAGACTGGTGACTATACCAAACCCTCCATCGAAGACAGCGATCGGGTTGAGCGCCCGTTTGTGTTTAAGCCTGTGGACTGCGCTTGGTAAGTTTGGATGTCCAGGTAAGTTCGTCAATTTGATTCGAATGTTGCATGTGGGTATGAGGGCGAAAGTACAGTCGTGTGGATCGACTTGTGATGATTTTGACATTGTCACTGGCGTGAAGCAGGGTTGTGTGCTAGCCCCAGCTCTATTTAGTTTATATTTGACTGCCATGATAACAGTTGCTTTTCAGGACTCTGGGGAGGATGGCGTTGAGGTAGAGTACCGGACGGATGGGCGCCTGCTGAATATCCGACGATTCGGCGCCCCAACCCGGTTACATACCTCAACGATGCGCATGCTTCTATTTGCAGATGACAGCGCGCTATTCGCACACAGCGAGGACGAACTACAGCGACTGACCACTGCTTTCGCGACCGCGGCATCCAAGTTTGGATTGGATATCAACACAGGTAAGACATTTTCTTTCTTTCAGCCTTCTCCGGGCGAAGGTGCTGTCTGTTCACCTTCACCCCAAATTCGCATCAATGGAGCCGTTGTCGACAGCTGCGCTGATTTTTGCTACTTGGGTAGCAATTTGTCCACCGATCTGTCCGTGGACCGCGAGTTGAGAGCTCGTGTGGCAAAGGCTAGTGTTGCGTTCGGACGTCTTGAAAGACGTGTTTGGAAGAACCACAGCCTGAAGCCGAGCACTAAGCTCTTTGTCTACCGCTCAATGGTGCTGTCTATACTGCTGTACGGCAGTGAAACATGGACGTTGTATCAGCGGAACGTGCGCTATCTTAGCCGCTTTCATTTGCAATGTCTAAGACGCATCTTGGGTATTCGGTGGTCGGACATGATTCCGAACACTGAGGTATTGCGGCGAGCGGACATGAACGGGATGGAAGCCATGCTGATGCTGAATCAGCTTCGTTGGCTGGGTCACGTCCGTCGGATGGGCGATGACCGTATTCCGAAGCAGCTTCTGTATGGACAACTGAGATCAGGTAAGCGAAATCCTGGTGGTCAAAAGCGGAGATACCAGGATGCTGTGCAGGTGAGTCTTTCACGTTGTAAAATTGATTTCAGATGTTGGGAAGACTTAGCGTTGAACCGGACGGTCTGGAGGAATACGATTCGGACGAACGTCCGCGAGTTCAACGAGGAGTTATTACGCGGCCGAGAACGGAAGCGCGCGGTACGCAAAGGAACCATCGGTGCCATAGGTCGTGGTGACATGACTATATGGCGTTGCGATGTGTGCGGCCGTGAATGCGCTGGCCGCCTTGGATTAGTAGGTCACCAGCGTACTCATAGTGCACCGTCGGCGAAGAGACAACGAGTACGTTAGGCTCAAGTAGGTTATATCAGTTATATCCGTCTTTTGCTCACATCAGCCAAAAACTACCGTCATTCGGCAACCCACTCGCTCTAATTTTCAGAAACCTGGTTGTCTGTGGCCTTCTACCTTCCTTTTCTTTAGCTTTGTTGGTGTACTGTATGATGAATGTTTTGTCTGTTTTCTTCCAGTCCAACCTTGCATTTTGCTTTTACTCCATATCCTCTGTAGAGTGCACTAACATGTACTCTATAATGGAATGCTTCTTGCGTCATATTTTCAATACTTTTCTTCCCAGTGTAGATCTTACCATTGCAGTCTCTGTTTTATTTCTCGAGAGATAGGGGTTTCAATTTCGAGCTAGTCCATTCAATTGGCTAACCAGCATTGGCCGGCTGGACACAAAGGCCTCACTCACACACCTACTGGTCTTATTCCTTCGGGTTTACACCGGATATGTGGTGTGTGAGTGGAACCGCAAGTGGTGCAGCGCAAGCCACTTGGGGTGATGGTTTGAAGCGCAGGCGTCCTTTGGCTTCGGTCACTGTGACAGGCTAATCCGTTTCGGATGCCGCCAACCGTACGGAGACATGTTTGCTGTCAGCAACACTTCCTGTATGCCATTTAGGTAACGTGACTAACTGATTGTTATTTCCTGTGCGGTCATGCCACAAACACACTTCTATCAAGAGACTTTTACACAACACGGAGAGACATCCGTTCAGTCGCAGCATACTGTCATCATGGTTTATGCTAATTTCACCGTATGAATGAGTAGTGCAGGCAGTGGCGTATACACAAGATGAATCTCACTTTAACAGGCCCAGAGAAGATAATTGCCATGAATGTGAACCATGTATCTGTATCCGTTACAACCTCTTTCACCTGACCTATCGGCAGCATTGTTGGTTCGTTTGATGTATGTTATGCTGTACGGGTATAAAATTGAGACACAAGCAGGTCTAGTGAGAGTGAACGACCGCACTATCCTACTCACACAACACTATTCAGTAGTGAGGAAGGAGCGTGGATTTTGACATTGAAGTAACCGCGGGAAAAATACAACGAGAAACATTGCAGTAGCAGCTTGGTGTGAAATGAGTTTCGGTACATGCAGGAAATGAGCTTTGGCAATGGTGACGTTCTGGGACCAATGTTATATGCACAGCTAACCTGGCATTGCTGGCATATGGTTGCTGGGATTGGGTTCACTCTGTACACTTCGTTAGACCGAGGACAAATACGGTTTTGTACTGTTATTTTGCTAACTGTGATGAGACAATCGTTGCGCGCACGTTCATCACAATGAATACAAAACTCGTTGTAGGTTAACTTGGTGTATAAAGATCAGTCCTTTCTTCACTGTCGCGACTTCTTTATAACAGCGTTCACTGCGTCGGCACTCTAGTGTGTATGTTGAAGCCAATACAGTTATTTGCCTCTCTCCCAGCAATATAGATTTTCTAACTAGCAGCATACCCCATAATAAGTAATTATCTTGCTCTGACATCCGTCTTGACCTGTGGACTCAGTTGAATGTGAGAAACGTGATAAAACCGGCTTGAGAAATAGTTATTTCTCTCAGAACGCACCGACAGCCAACCGGAATTCACAGCGAAATACTTGACGTTAGAGCGATCCTATTAACGATTTGTCCACTTGCATTAAGACTGATACAGGTGCATGACAATAAAGAAAGTTTATTAAACTGCCACGTACAATTACTAATCGAACTATATATTTTGTGAAGGTTTTTTCCACCGTAAGAGAATCGTATACAGTGTGCCATAAAGGCTAGCATTCATCAACTTCCGATTCAGTCTTACAGTTAGCCATCGAACTCAATTTCCAAATATCGTTTTGAACTATGCGTCTAACTACACTGCTTTATCAAACCAACTCATCTTTAAAAATAAATTCTCAAAATTCAAAACACTTTTATCCATGAATGTCCTGATCTTCCCCTAGAATGGCTACTGAGGGTTGCGACCAAAAACAGCCCGTTTGTTCCAACCCACCATTTCCAGTTTAGTCTGAATTACCTCTTCAGTTGCATCTTCATTGTGTGGTAAGTGTACGGCAACCCGTTTGCTTCCTGAACTACAGAGACGGTTCCAACCGTAGCAGTATAGAGCCTACTAGTTTTGTTACGAAGATAACGGTATTCAAGTGTATTTTAAATCTTCCTAGGGGAAAATTTCCAATCTTTCCTAATTTGCACACCTAAATGGTCGTGCCCGTACTATTAATCAAGATTGAAGAAATTCTACAGACTGTAATTTTTCATCTATTTTCCCCCGCATTATAAAGTCCAAGTCAATATCTACTGACATACATAGATGATGTCACGTTCAACGCTTAACGTCGAGACAGCCACTTCACAAAATACTCCTTTCGAACTGGCTCACGCACGTCTCTCATTTCGCAAACATTCAAACAAACTGACCTTATCTCCCCTGGTAAAGAAAATGAAATCACAACAGTTTTTAGTCATTGCTGACATACACGGGTCGATAAGAGACAGCCACATCCTACATTCATCTGCACAACATTCCGCTGTAAAATTTCGTCAGTACTTAACGTGGCGAAGATCCATTTTCCTCCAAAAAGTGCATTTATTGTTAAACTAGAAGACCACTAACTTTGTTTTTGTTACGTGAATATACCCGGTTCAGACATTAGAAGAACGCGTGGCAAACAAGCTCGTTTTCGGTGTCCCCATCAGGTCAAATATAACGAACGTGTACAGACTAACTACGTGCAGAAATTGAAGCAATACTGAATCGAACGGTTCGTTAACAATGTCAGAAGCATCAGGTCTGTTTGAGCCCTAGTTAGTCGATTGTACAAAATAAGGAAGGTTGTGAAGAAAGCGATCATGACTAAATAACCTGTCCAGTACGAACATGGACACATCGCCATGAAAGAGCCTGCTTTTTGACGAAACGTTTTTGAGCCCACATTGGGAGAGAGATTAGACGGACGACGATAGGTTTTGCGATTGTCAACAAGCGACCACTGATATGCTTTGGTTATGAACCACTGACTCCAGAAATAGGACAGAAAGATCCTGAGGTATCGATTGAATAATTAAACCCTATTAATTGCGCGTCGATCGAAGACGAGCAAGAGTTTGTTAAGCCACAAGTTAGTCACACTGGATAATGCTCCCGAAAGTGTTCAGATGATCACTGTACCGTGCGGCCCATGTAGCTTGTTTCGCAGGAACAAATGAAATGGTAGCATCAACAGGCAATGTATCTTTCAGTTGAGAGCACAAAACTGGTAAAGAATCAAACTGGCCGCATAGTTTCGCTGCAGTATGAATCTTGGTTAGGGCTATGCTAAGTCTGTTACTTATATTCTCAGACGCATTATTGCCCTTTGGAAGGCAGTGAAATATAGACAGGCTTTTTATTCACAGTATGCAATTCGCCTGTTTCTGTACTACGTAATATATGCTTGTAAATACTCTGCTCTGGAATGCTGTTTTCAACCATTACATTAAATATGAATTGTCTTTCCTCCTCCAAGGTGTCATTCGGGTGGATATTCATATGTCTGTCCACCAGGCATCGGATGTGATTTTTTTATATCTCGATAGTACAAAACCATAAAACGATGGTATATTGCTCGTTCCAGATTAAGTTACAATGTATTTCTCCTTGAATCTTCTCACCCGAGCGGTTAGACAGGAAGACATCTAGGAATGATATACTTTCGGGTGACCCAGGATATTCTTATAAGCTGAATTAAACCGCCTCAATAATTCTCTGGGATTCATTATACATACAATAGTATCTATATGTCGTTTACAAGGGGTGAGCAAGTTGATCTGCGCTGCTCACGTATCATTCTCAAGGTTCGATGTATAAAAAAAATCAGCTCACAATGGCACTAATGGTGACCTTACTACTATTCTGTCCTTTTGTCGATACAATCTACCGGAAACTTAAAAATGAACTTTATACGTGCATCAGTAAAGTGATTGTTCTGATTCTTCTGCCGGCAATTCTAAACCTATGCAGTTACTCTCGAGATAGTCGTTCAAAAACTGCATTGTTTCCCTGAGCGAGATATCCGTGAATAGAGATGCTAAATCAAGTGTGAATATTGTTCTCCCTGATGCATCTAACTTCTTCAATACTTCAGCCGATTCGAGCAAATCTCGCAAACTGTCTTCTTACGGGGTCTAACATCTCGACTAGCCATTTTGCAGTTGCATATGGGGAATTACTCATGTCCAAGATCGGTCGCAAGGGTATTCCACTTTTGTGAACCTTAGGCAACCCGTAAAGTCTAGGGATAACAGTGTCCACTGGTCCGGCTCACTCGAACATACATGAGTCGATAAGCCTTCTGTTCTATTGAAATTTCCAATTCAACGCGTTTTACAGACATTCTCGACTATTTGTCAATAAGTCTAATGTAACCTCCGGTTGATGCCTCCTAGCCTCTTCTTACATCTTACTGTCCCGCCAAATCTTTGCTCTCCGATTGGATTACAATCATAGGGTGGCGTAAATCATCCCGGTTTAACTTCCTTTTCTGACAGAACTTTTCCGTCTGCTTACTTTAGTCAGGTTGCGGTATCCTAGAGACTAGTTGGTTGTAAAAGTCGCGCTTTTTTTGTCCCGCAAAGATATTTAGACGGACTGTACAGATGAAGTATCGTGATCGCTTGTTTGTGCCACTAGCTCCGCGAGTTGCAACAAGAAAAATCAGACGTTCGATTATTAGATGAGAATACTATTGGTTCCTTAATTCAAGACGTATTATTTGCTTCTCAATCAATGCCAGTTTCAGACTGTTCCCACAAGAATGCAGCGCACACTTCCGATACTTGAGATCACCTCACAGTGACTGTTGTTTTCAACTTCTGGTTCCTCCTACAGACTACTGACAGCGAGCATGACACATGTGACTGAAATGTTAGAGCATACGGTTTAAGTTAATATTACAGTTAGACCAACAAAATTCTCGACTGCTCACCAGTACGAATGTTTTGTCCAATTAAATTTTGTCCCGACAATTTATCAACGAAATCCATGTTGTGTTAATTTTTTAAAACTTCACTGCCAATTTCTGAAAACTTCAGGCACGACAGATCTCAGAAAATGCTTTCTATATCTTGACTATAATGCCACACAAATTTGGCATCCGTAGGTTGACACCGCAATACCATTATACAGTGTAACACAGACCAAGCTTACTGTAACCGAAGTCAGCAGTAGTGTGAAAGCTGCAGTGGTCCAGTTGCACCGGAAGATTGATCTGCCTTCTCATTTTTACTCCTGAAACTCTTCAAGCAACCGTAGAACAACTCACTCGTTATCCACATCTTGCTGTTCACTGTGTACAGCACGATCGCTAAATTTGAAATAGCCAGAATGCGTCCTGCTTCTGATAACCATAGGTTCCAATTTCTCGTTTTAACACAGACACAATCCGCCCTTCTTCTGAGCTCATTAGATGTGTGACAATGCTCTTCTTTTTGACCCAAACACTTGTTCGGGAAAGCTCGTTAATACATCGCTATTTTATCACAACTGAAAAAACCATGTAATTATAATCTTGCTATCAACTTTTGCAACGTTTATTCGCTGACCAAAGCTCTAAACAATGACAGGCGCACCCGAGAGCAAACGGGAACCGCTACTACAGTGTTTAAGATTTGAACTGGTAAATTTTCTAGCGTCGTGTAGTACAGCCGAAAACGGTGTCGACTTACTGATACGTCAGAGTTTGCCGATGAAAGTTCGGTTGAGTGGAAACGAAAAACTCCGGAGTGGTTGGTGGAGGTAGGTAACACAAGCTCAACCCTATCCGGAACTGATCATAGCTGAGTCTGACAAAAAAGTACAAAAATGGAAACTGCAAACAAAATTAATATTCAGCTCTGTTAGCTAATGTGCATTCCATTTGATTATCGCGTATGTAACCGTTTGGAGATCACCCAGGTAGAGACGAATATCGTCTTATTTCCAAATTTTTCTAATCACACCTTGCTCATCTTGCTGTTAGTGTCGCTTTCGTAGCCACGTTGAGGGTCGTGCATCGTATTGAAAAAAGTGAACGAAGGACTTTCAAAAAGTCCCCACAATGGCACCAAACGACTGCAATGTACAAATATCATGACCAGACGATCTTTGCATGCAGATATCTTCTTCAGGAGGGTGGTGTTTACATTCATTCCAACAGTAAAAATCTTGGGGATTGGCAAGTCGTTTTTGTTCGAAGATGTGCTCACCTTGTGGAATCTGTATCACACATTCAATAAGGTTCACTTGCCGACTTTTATATACTCATGCCTACAGTTTATCTACAATACCTTTAGAAGCATAATTTCTAGTTGATGTCGAACCTTAGTACAAAAGCTGACAATCAAACAGGGTTAACAGCCCTTATCCTACGAAGACGAAGTTAAGCAAACACTTTCACAGATACATTAATTGATTTCTTGATTTATCTAATTTAAAATTCGCATAGCATAAGCAAAAGAATGGGTCTGAATCTTTCGAGATCATCTCACTGAGCGAATTGTGACTTATTGTGGTGGATGAGAGGTCATCATCATCATCATCATAGACAGCAATACATCAGTGGTTCACACTGATGCTTGACTGCCACACAACCACGAAAAAAAGAAAAAACCTATATAGGAAGAAAGAAGAAAAAGAGGAGGGGAGGGGAAGTGGACCTAACTACTAAAAATAGCTACGTCTATATTCAAACATACAACATCAAGGCGCCTACACCTTGCAAACAAACAACCGAGCTGTAGTGAAAGTAAGGCGTCATCAGCAAGACAGCTTCCTTACGGCTTTCACTGCCCCGCATCATTAAGTGCACTCACTTCACAGACAACTCGGCCAAACAACGACAACATTCACGCCACTGAGCTCGATTAGCCGCCATCTCACCTAACGTCTCAAGCCACCGACTCTGTGAGTCGCGAGGGCCCCAGCCCGGGAGACGAACCCGACCTACAGTGCCAACCCCTTCGTAAACGATTTCATTTGTCTACGCCAGGTCATCATCTGTCCACCTCGCACCTTGCGCCAGTCAGCCGCAGCGTCCGCAAACAGTGCTCGGTGTGGCAAACGACTAGCTGGCATCCTTAGTACATGACCCAACCATCTAAGTCTGTGCAAATGTAGCGACTGAACAAGAGAACTCGTTTGACAATCAGTGCCAAACACCCGCTTCCTAACCTCGTTGCTTACTCGCTGGTGCCACCCGATACGAGCGATTGAACGCAGACATCGGTGGTCAAATACCTGGAGACGGTTCACGTCCTCTACCCTGAGTGGCCAGGTTTCGCTGCCGTAAAGTAATACGGCCCCTCACTGTTGTTTGATATACACGACCCTTAAGCTTTAGGGAAATACCTCTCTGTCGCCATAGGTGTCTTAGATTAGCGAACACCGCCCTAGCCTTGGAAATACGCGCTTCTATTTCATTCCCTACACCTCCGACGCCACCGCTGATGCAGCTTCCCAGGTATACAAACCGGTCAACAACCTCCATGACTTCATTATCTAACATTAAATCTACGTGATCACAGCAATCTTGCAGAAGCACTTTGCATTTTGAGGCTGCAAAGCGCATTCCGAAGTACTTAGCAGAACGCGAAATAGCGTCCAGTGTTGTTTGTGCCGCTTGAAAGTTGTCAAACAGCAATACCTTATCGTCAGCATAATCAAGATCAGTCAGTCTTTCACCAGGTAGGAGGTCCACGCCGGCATCATTTGAGTGCCGCAGACAGTCCTCCATTATTTCGTCTATGACGAAATTGAACAAAAATGGCGAAAGGGGACAGCCTTGACGTACGCCGCTCCTGGTGCTGAAACTGTCAGACAGTTCACCGTAAACCCTAACCTGAGCTGAAGTATGGGAATAAAGCGCCGACAGTATGTTCACATACTTAGTCGGTACACCCCTACGTTTAAGCGACTCTAAAAGTGTAGATCGGTCCACCGAATCAAACGCACCTTTATAGTCGAGGAATACGGCGATTGTTGGCCGGCGGTACACATGACGCTGCTCCAGAATTTGACGAAGGGTAAAAATGTGATCTATACAACCCCGCCCAGGGCGAAACCCTGCCTGTTCTTCCCTAATGTTTACTTCCCGAACTGCAGTGAGTCGACGAAGTATAATTGATGCTAGAACCCTTGAAATGACTGGGGTCAAACTAATCCCTATGGTTTTCGCAAGAGCCCCGGGCTCCTTTCTTAAATATGGGAACTATTATCGAGTGACCCCAGCACGGAGGGATGGTCTCCGTCGTCCACACAAGTTGAAACAACTGAGTCAATGCCTCTACTAACGCCTCTCCACCTTCTTTGAAAAGTGCCGGCACGAGATCATCTGGGCCAGCAGCCCTATTACGATTGAGAGCCGAAAGGCAATTGCGAACCTCAGTCTCAGTGGGTGGTTCCAAATCTACCGACCAGGGTGCTACATCACAAGTTTGTGGCGGCAACGCAATAGAAGCAGCAGGCCAACTAAATTGACCCTCAAAGTGTTCCGCCCAACGCTCTAACCTTCTGGACTTATTACAGACTAGTGTACCATCTACCTCGCTGATAGCTTCACTGACCGACGGTCGCCTGGGACCGGTGGCACGGATCAGCTTAAACAGTTTACCGATGTTCCCTGAGGCAAATGCGGTTTCCATTTCCTTAACTTTTTCCACTAACCAAGCCTCACGATCAGCCTTTAGACTACGTTTCAGTTTCCTACGGATATCTCTTCTAGACTTGTTATGTGAACTACCAGGAGGAACCTTCCGTCTGGCTTCTAACAACTCCAGGGATTTCTCTGAAATCCAATGTTTGTTTACCCCATGTACCCCTGTGCCGCATGCTACAGTACCTGCTTTCTGAATGGCCTGTGAGATTTGAGTCCAGCAGCTACTAGGGTCTTCGGAGTGAGTACCACTAAGGCAGCTTTCTAAGCTGGTTTGGTAATTATGTCTAACCGATGGTAAAGCCAGTTTCTCAACAGCTAACCGTTGCTGTCGGTGGGGTCGTTGCCCAGAAAAAGTAAGAACAAAACGACAACGTACCAACGCATGATCTGAATCCAAGCACGTGCTCCAATAACAACGACAGTCATGAATGGAACCCCGCCACCTATAACTAACGGCCATGTGGTCGATCTGAGACCAGGCCTGATTCGGAGAAGGCGGGCGCCAACTATAGCATTGGCGTGCACGATGCCTAAAACCAGTACTGGCTAAAAATAGATTATGCTCAGCGCATAGCTGCAACAATCGCCCACCATTATCTGATCGATGTGATGCTATCCCAAACCTACCACCTAAGCGAGATTCGGCTTCACCAAGGCGACCGACCTGGGCATTCATATCTCCGGCCAAAACGACTATGTCAGAGCCACGTGTCGACCGAAGGAGAGTGGCCAGATCCGAGTAAAATGCGTCCTTGACGCCGATGTCACTACAGTCAGTAGGAGCATAAGCAGACACAATGAATAAATTTGCGAAGTCTGCAATCTAGAGCTGGTTTTAACAGAACCTGCTAAGCGGACGACACAAAGTCTACCGTTAACAGGAATCCAATCTACTAATGCGGCTGCGGCCGTCGTGCTGAGATACTGATATCCTTCCCCCGCCTGAACCTGTAACAACGGCTGTGGAGTCGCCGAAGTGTATAACCAGTATCCGGTAGACAATGCAGGTGCTGTTAGTTTCATACGTTGACTACTGTCATGGATTCTAGTCTCCGATATACAGCAGACATCAACGTGCAACGAGTCTACAGCGTTCGTGCTAGAGCCGCTTGCTGACCTATCTGTTTTAGCGTGCGAACGTTGAAGGCACCTATATTAATTCGCGTTCTAGGTCTAAGCAAGGGACGAGGGAGGCCTGAAGCTGAAAGGCAAGAGACGGAACTTACCGGCTCAGTGTTACTACAGTTAGCTACATCTGTTGTGGGACCTGTAGAGTAATTATCAGAAATGGAGGTGGGGAGGGGCCTGAGAGCTAAATTTGATAGGACAGTGGGGGAGGGGTCAGCAGTAGCATGATTTCGCCTATCCACCCTGCTGTATGCAGCAGATAGGGCGACCCGGTTTATACTGCGAGACGGCCGATGCAGTATGGATTTATTGTTATTGTGAATATTCATGGTTGTGGTTGTGTGTGGACTGAGATACTGCCAGGG
>LOND01006084.1:4298-20680 GCA_014220965.1 Paragonimus kellicotti
CGACTGGATCCGGATACTTCGGGCTTTGCCTCGAACCCGTGTATCAATCGCTCAATCGCTGAATCGAATGCGTGAAGAAATCGCTGAAATCGTTCAGATTGACCTTGAAATGCGCTGTGCTGTCTTCCTATTACTTTCCGTATCGGCGCTTCGCTCAAAGGTTGTCGATTTTACCCTATGGCCTTGATTCGTAGTTCTATTCACTTGCGCTCTTTCTTCCAGCGTTCTATGAAAAGTTTGTTGTGTTTCGTACAGCAATGACAACATTTTCACATTTCAGGCCGCCTTTTTACTGATGGATTGCTTTGCCGTAGTTTCAGTAAATATTGTCATAATTTTGATTGCAGCATTTCAGGTCAGCTGTTTACTTTTGAGAAAAAGCAAGATGTTGGATTGATTAGGCTTGACGACAAAAATTCCAAAGTATTCTTAAATTTACTGCCGTTGACTTCAGGTCAACATATTGTCCAAGCAATTGTATGAGGAGCTCTCCCAAGCACTCAAAGAATTTGAGGGGGATGAGTCCCTGAAGTCTGCAGTCTTCATTTCTGGTAAACCGGGCTGCTTTATTGCTGGGGCTGATGTTAACCTGATGATGAATTGCACCAGTGAAGTTGAATCCCACCAAATGTCAAAGTGAGTTATGAACCATTCTTCTTTTCCCACTCTGATGGTGTGCGCATCGTTTTATCGGGTACTCATACGTACTCACTCGTTTGTTCCACTATACGTTTTATTCGTGATGGTTACTCGTCTCGCATGAAGTGGTCTTCGTCTGTTACTAATACACTGTCCACCTTTGCGCTTTCTTGAGAGGCTGCAGCCGATAAACTCATGGAACCGCTATACTTCAGGTTGCTCCAGTGTAGACCTGTGGTCACAGTGGCCGGCTTATTCCTGAAGAGACCAGATGTTATTCCGTAGTAATTGGTAGGTCGAACTGCTGAGATTTATACCTTTCTTTGGGGTTTTTCAGTGATTCGTTATGTTGATACACTCACTCTCATACCTCCCGAAAGCAAATTTCATTCTGCACCGCAAACTCCCGTAAAAGCCCTCCAGATCCGCGTTCGTTGTAATGATTGACTGGAACATCCTCTGGTATGTGCACTGACATTCTACCCTCCGCCCAGCATGCGTTATGCGTAGGAGTGGAGCAGATGGTGTCGGAATGGAAAACAGTTCAGTGTCCGAGACCGAACCATCGAACAATACTGTTTTTCAGTGATTAATACGCGGTGCGCGTGTCTCGGAGTGCATGTTTCCCGTGTCGGTTAGGTTTTCGTCTGGTGTCATGTCAGTGTCAGTTCTCCTGAATAGTAGTAATGGAAAGATTGGTGTAGCACCGCTCTTGAGGATCACACTGTCGTCAAAGTGCGACAAAATTGCTAAGATGTAATTTTTAACGCAGCTTGTTCTAAATGTACGAGCCCAACAACTTTTTAAATTTTAGCCTAAAAGAGGGTCATTGACGACTAGCATATTCCAGTGGACCATCACTCTGTTAGGAGAAAAAATTTGCGCAACAAAGAACCGGGGAGCTAATTTGTACTTCTCGTGACCTCGCAGCCGGTTTCGGTTAGCAAAAAATGAGTGTCTCTGCGATACCTTTGGAAAAAAGAATGTAAGTGGGGATTAGGTCGCTTCGAAGTCTTCAGTATCCGAGTTGGTAAATGTCAAGTATATCCAGGTGAGACTCGTAGGTAAATTTTCGACAGCCTATTACTATTTTTGTCGCAGCTTGCTGAACACACTCAAGCGCGTTTATGTCATTTTTAAGATGAGCAAATACAACGGGGTTGGTATATTCCAGTAACGATCGGACATTTTCTCCGTAAAGGATCTGAAGAGCTTTATTGTCTGTACGAGGAAACATCTACCTTATTATGCTTAATACAGCATAGCCCTTAGCTGCATTATCACGACGACGAAGAATATAAGTTGGATGATAGTCATTCCTAAATTTTTTTTAAAATTTCACCTTGGCTGCCGCTGCAGCTTTTTGAGCAGTTAATACACGAAACACGTTTACGGAATCTCCACCAAAACATGTACGCATACTTGTTCTCGTTGATGAGGAGACGTCAATCTGGTGATCATTGCTTGACAGCATCGAACGCGGGAATCCTGTGAGTTCGAAATTTTAAGGTCATCCGCGTGCAGCAACGAGTTGCTGTAGATTACTTCTGAAGAGTCATTGATGTAGTTTCAAATAGCAGCGGTCCAATGACAGATCCCTGGGAAATACCCGCTGAGATGGGTGCGGAAGAACAGAGGGTAAAACCCTCTTTGACCCTAAAATTTCGACTACTCAGAAACGAAGCTATCCCACGTAGAATGTCACACTGAACGTCGTATCCCTCTAGTTTGTGTAAACGTGTACCGTGAGACACTCGATCAAATGCATTGACGAAATCAAAGAAAATGGCGTCGGAAGTATAGCGCCGGTCCTTGGCCTCATCATCATCATCATCATATCAGCCATGAGCCTGACCAAAAGGTACTGTGGCTCGGGCTGCCGCTCACCTCAACAGTGACGTGGAATATCAAGATTGTTGTGATTACGTAGATTTAATGTTAGATAATGAAGTCATGGAGGTTGTTGACCGGTTTGTGTACCTGGGAAGCTGCATCAGCGGCGGCGGAGGTGTAGGGAATGAAATAGAAGCGCGTATCTCCAAGGCTAGGGCGGTGTTCGCTAATCTAGGACACCTCTGGCGACAGAGAGGTATCTCTCTGATGCTTAAAGGTCGCGTATATAAGGCGACAGTGAGGGCCGTATTACTTTACGGCAGCACAAAACTTGGCAGCTCAAAGTAGAAGACGTTTAACGTCTTCAAGTCTTTGACCGTCAATTTTCACGTTCGATTGGTCCTATCGATTGACACCGGCGGGTGAACAACGAGGAGGTTAGGAAGCGGGTATTTGGTAGTGATTGTCAAACGAGTTCTTTCGTTCAGTCCTTACATTTGCACAGACTTAGATGGTTAGGTCATGTACTAAGGATGCCAGCTAGTCGTTTGCCACACCGAGCACTGTTTGCCGACGCTGCGGCCGACTGGCGCAAGGTGGACAGATGATGACCTGGCGTAGACAAATGAAATCGTTCACGAAGGGGTTGGTCACTGTAGATCGGGTTCGTCTCCCGGGCTGGGGCCCTCGCGACTCACAGAGTCGGTGGCTTGAGACGTTAGGTGAGATGGCGGCTAATCGAGCTCAGTGGCGTGAATGTTGTCGTTGTTTGGCCGAGTTGTCTGTGAAGTGAGTGCACTTAATGATGCGGGGCAGTGAAAGCCGTAAGGAAGCTGTCTTGCTGATGACGCCTTACTTTCACTTACAGCTCGGTTGTTTGTTTGCAAGGTGTAGGCACCTTGATGTTGAATGTTTGAATATAGACGTAGCTATTTTTAGTAGTTAGGTCCCTTCCCCTCCCCTTCTTTTTTCTTCTCTCTTCCTATACAGGGTTTTTTTTTTTCGTGGTTGTGTGGCAGTTAAGCATCAGTGTGAACCACTGATGTATTGCTGTCTATGATGATGATGATGATGATGATGATGATATGTATCTAAACCCCTCATATATGTGAGTTTCTTTTGTTGAGTTACGTGTACGTGTACGTTTAGATGGTTCGAAATGTCTCACTGGTTAACATTACACAACTTACATCTTTTGATATTATGGTGTCAAGCGGAAGAACCTTCGAATATGTACACATTTCAATAACGAAAGAGCCGCGCGTTGTCTTTTTCGGCCGTTTTCTTAAAAAGTATCGGCCATTGGAAATGCCCTTCGATTTTGGTCGGGGTCCTTAAAACCTCCGCACGCCATTATAAATTACTCACACAGACGCTTAAAGCAAGGGAAATAAATGCGCCCAGGGTGTAGGGATGCCGGCGAATCCCTTGCACTCGTTCGGTCGTCCCCCGTTGGACGGATTATCATGTAGAACGTCATTGACGAGGGTGGAGGCGCTGGGTTGAATCTCAAGGGTTAGTCTTAAACATTTTAGATGTGTATAAGAGACAATGTGGGGTGTTTCTGAAGACTTCACAATTACTATCAGTCTTGAATTCAGTCTTTCCGCCGATGGAAACTTTTTTGATGTATCAAGACCTCCAGATAGTTTAATCCCACGGTCTTTTTAGTGACGGTTGTTTTACTTAGTCGGGGTTGTTGGGCTGTCAGATTTGAGTCGTCCGCTCAAATCTGGGGACGAATGTACTATAGCTGAATAAGTTAACCCGTAGAGGTCTGAAGATTCATTCTCGTGACATCTGTGGGAGTTAGGTACTCGCTGGTCTACACTTCGTTGTTTCTGACTTCAAAAAGTCGCAACTGTTAGTAGCTAATGCGAATTAATATAGGTGCCTTCAACGTTCGCACGCTAAAACAGATAGGTCAGCAGGCCGCTCTCGCACGAACGTTAGACTCGTTGCATGTCGATGTCTGCTGTATCTCGGAGACTAGAATCCATGACAGTAGTCAACGTATGGAACTAACACCCGCATTGTCTACCCGATACTGGTTATACACTTCGGGTGACTCCACAGCCGCTGTTACAGGTCAGGCTGGAGTAGGTATAGTCCTCAGCACGACGCAGCCGCATTAGTAGATTGGATTCCTGTTAACAGTAGACTTTGTGCCGTCCGCTTGGCAGGTTCTGTTAAAACCAGCTCTAGACGCAAAACTTTCAGAAATTTATTCATTGTCTGCTTATGCTCCTACTGACTGTAGTGACGTCGGCGTCAAGGACGCATTTTACTCGGATCTGGCCACTCTCCTTCGGTCGACACATGGTTCTGATATAGTCGTTCTGGCCGGAGATATGAACGCCCAGGTCGGCCGCCTTGGTGAGGCCGAGTCTCGTTTAGGTGGCAGATTTGGTCATCATGCGCGTCACTGTTATAGTTGGCGCCCGCCTTCTCCGAATCAGGCCTGGTCTCAGATAGACCACATAGCCGTTAGTTATAGGTGGCGGGGTTCCATTCAAGACTGTCGTTCTTATTGGAGCACATACTTGGATTCAGATCATGCGTTGGTACGTTGTCGTTTTGTTCTTACTTTCGCTGGGCAACGACCCCACCGATTACAACGGCTGGCTGTTGAGAAACTGGCTATACCGTCGGTAAAGCATAAGTACCAAACCAGCTTAGAAAGTAGGCTTAGCAGTTCTCACCCTGAAAATCCTAATAGCTGTTGGACCGAGATCTCACAGGTCACTCGTGAAGTCGGTACTGTAGCGTGCGGTACGGGGATTCGGAGAAATCCCTGGAGTTGTTAGAAGCCAGACGGAACATTCCTCCTGGCAGTTCACATAACAAGTTTAGGAGAGATATCCGTAGGAAACTGAAACGTAGCCTAAAGGCTGATCGTGAGGCTTGGTTAATGGAAAAGTTAAGGAAATGGAAACCGCTTTTGCTTCAGGGAACACCGGCAAACTCTTCAAGCTGATCCGTGCCACTGGTCCCAGACGACCGAGGCAAATGGCGCGCTCGTCTATCATAAGTTCAGAAAGTTAAAGCAATGGACGAAACACATCGAGAGTCAGTTCAACTGGCCTCCTTCTTTTACTCTGTTGCCGCCAAAAACTTATGATGTATTCAACACGCTGGATCGGTAGATTCACCATCACGCCACATGAGATTGAGGTCCGCAATTGTATTCCTGTTCTTAACTGTAATAAGGCTGCCGGCCCGAGATGATCTCATGCCGACACTTTTCAAAGAAGGTGAACAGGTGTTAGTAGGGACATTGACTCAGTTGTTTCAACTTGTGTGGATGACGGAGACCATCCCTCCGTGCTGGGGTCACTCGATAATAGTTCCCATATTTAAGAAAGGAGCCCGGGGCTCTTGCGAAAACCATAGAGGGATTAGTTTGACCCCAGTCATTTCAAGGGTTCCTGACATCCATTATACTTCGTCGACTCACTGCAGTTCGGGAAGTAAACATTAGGGAAGAACAGGCAGGGTTTCGCCCTGGGCGGGGTTGTATAGATCACATTTTTACCCTTCGTCAAATTCTGGAGCAGCGTCATGTGTACTGCCGGCCAACAATCGCCGTATTCCTCGACTATAAAGGTGCGTTTGATTCGGTGGACCGATCTACACTTTTAGAGTCGCTTAAACGTAGGGAGTGTACGGGACTAAGTATGTGAACATACTGTCGGCGCTTTATTGCAATACTTCAGCTCAGGTTAGGATTTACGGCTAACTGGTCTACGCTAGTTCCAGTAATCCAAGATACGGGGCGTGCGTCAAGGACTGCCCACTCCGCACGCATGTTTTGCAAAATTTGTGTGCGTTCAGACCAACTAGATGGAAGACGCTGTTACAGCACTGACTAGATGCCATCGTGAACATTCTCTGCTGGTGTCGCGAAGATTGACGCTGATCTTGATATATGTTGGAGTGACAGAGGTTGATTGTTTGACATACTCTGGTAACGCGGCACAAACGACACTTTACAAGCAGCTATTTCGCGTGTTCTGCTACATAACTTCGAAATTCGCTTTGCAGCCTCAAATGTGTTACAGAGTGGTATTGCAAGACTGTATTGTGTCACGGTAGATTGAACTGTAGCTTACGAAGTCATGGAGAGTCGTTGAGTCCGGTTTGTATACCTGCGGAAGCGTGCATACCAGCGGTAGGCGTCGGACGATGTACAGAGAAATGAAACTAGAAGGCGATATCCTCTCAAGGTTAGGACAGTGTTCGCTAATCTAGGACACATCTGGCTACAGAGAGGTATCTCTTTGATGCTTAAATGTCGCTTATACAAGACGACAATGAGAGCCGGGGGGATATCAGCCTTACTGGCACACCGAAACACTAAGGCAGCTGCTAAAGTAAAAAGACGTTTCAGTCTATCAAGTCTTTGACCGTCATTTCACGTCTCGATTGGTGTTATCGATTGACACCGGCGGGTGAACAACAAGGAAGTTAGGAAGTGTATATTTACTAGTGATTGTCAAACGGGTTCTTTCGTACAGTCCTTACATTTGCACAGGCCTTAGATGCTTTAGGTATTCCTACTAAGGATGCGAGCTAGTCCAGTTTGCCACACCGAGCGCTGCAACTTTGGTCGACGTGCGCGGCCAACTGGCTGAGTAAAGGTGTGAGGGTGGGAAGAGATGACATGGCTACGACTGAGATGAAATCTCGTTCACTGAAGGGGGTTGTCACTGTAGAGTGCGGAAATTTTTCTCCTCGAGTGGGCTCCCCGCATGACTTCACGGGAGGTCGGTGGCTTGGAGACAGTTAGGTGAGACTGGCGGCTAGAACCCGCCAGCTCAGTCGACCGTGATTCTGTCGTTGTCTGGGCACGAATTTGTCTATGAACAGTGAGTGCACTTAATGATGCGGCCGCGAGTGACAATTCCGTAAGGAAGCTGGATGAGAAAGTCCTTACTTTCACTTACAGCTCGGTTGTTTGTTTGCAAGGTGTAGGCACCTTGATGTTGAATGTTTGAATATAGACGTAGCTATTTTTAGTAGTTAGGTCCACTTCCCCTCCCTCTTTTTTCTTCTCTCTTTCCGTACAGGTTTTTTTCTTATTCGTGGTTGTGTGGCAGTTAAACATCAGTGTGAACCACTGATGTATTGCTTGTCTATGATGATGATATGTTTATGATGATGATATATATCTAAACCCCTCATATATGTGAGTTTCTTTTGTTGAGTTACGTGTACGTGTACGTTTAGATGGTTCGAAATGTCTCACTGGTTAACATTACACAACTTACATCTTTTGATATTATGGTGTCAAGCGGAAGAACCTTCGAATATGTACACATTTCAATAACGAAAGAGCCGCGCGTTGTCTTTTTCGGCCGTTTTCTTAAAAAGTATCGGCCATTGGAAATGCCCTTCGATTTTGGTCGGGGTCCTTAAAACCTCCGCACGCCATTATAAATTACTCACACAGACGCTTAAAGCAAGGGAAATAAATGCGCCCAGGGTGTAGGGATGCCGGCGAATCCCTTGCACTCGTTTCGTCTTCCCCCGTTGGACGGATTATCATGTAGAACGTCATTGACGAGGGTGGAGGCGGTGGGTTGAATCTCAAGGGTTAGTCTTAAACATTTTCCGGAATCGGTCTGCACTCAAACAATGTGGCGGTGTTTCTGAAGACTTCACAATTACTATCAACGCTCCTTGAATTCAGTCTTTCCGCCGATGGAAACTTTTTTGATGTATCAAGACCTCCAGATGGTTTGATCCCACGGTCTTTTTTAATGACGGTTGTTTTACTTAATCAGGGTTGTTGGGCTGTCAGATTTGAGTCGTCCGCTCAAATCTGGGGACGAATGTACTATAGCTGAATAAGTTAACCCGTAGAGGTCTGAAGATTCATTCTCGTGACATCTGTGGGAGTTAGGTACTCGCTGGTCTACACTTCGTTGTTTCTGACCCTGTCAAAGTCGCAATGCCTGAGAAGCTCTGGAGCCACAAAACCATGTGTTCCAGCGCTACACCGTCGGTCTCAGTAGCTTTCTTTGAAGCTGTTGCACTCATGAAAAGGTCCTTTCCGAAGATCGACAATTTCTAATCGTCCGTAGTTACTCATTCCAATCAGCTACGCACTTTGTTTTACCTTCGTCCCATCATCGGCACTTGCGTTGTTTCAAAACTCGAGGACTCTTTAGGTAATAAAAATTGGTTTCTCGCCTGACTCCGCTCCAGTTGTAGATTTTTCCCTGAACACTCATGTCAGTAACGTAGACCATCATAATGTTGTTGTGTTGCGAAGTAATGACGCTGCTTGAGCTTATTGCTTCTGTACGGGTTTCGCCGCCCGATCAAGGTTGCTGCCTGCCTAGTAGAGTGAAACAAGAGTTTCAAGTTTTCATCAAGTGATTTATTCGCCAATGGCGTGCATGTCAGGTCACGTTGATCACTGGTTATTGCGCTGTCTGGCCTGTATAGCATGCCAGATGGAAACAAGTGTAGATGGGCGAATGTTGAACGGAACTGTCGGATATCTTCGAGGGAAAACAGTCATCATAGACACGACAATACCCGTTTGTGTAAGAACTGCTAGGCGGGCAAAACAGGACGATTGAGACGAGCAAATGGCGGTGATCAATCGATCAGAACTGACGCGCAATTTAAGGTAAAGTTTGAAATGAGGAAAGGAGTAACGATGATAATGAAGAAAGAGACAGAAAAGTTAGTAATAAGATTAGAATACTAGCAAGAGGTTGCAAATGAGGATCGTCTAGGGACGGATTCAAACGTCAGGCTGTTTTTCAAAGGACCTTAAAGTTAGCTATTTCCTATGATGCAGCCGCGGAAAGCGAAGTTATGCTGTCCACAAAATAGACAGCCGCATTGTTCGTTAAGTTTCCACCACGTTGAGAGCGGTGAAAGTTACTTGGGGCATAAAAAATTTCTTGAGAAAAACGACAAGATAATGTGCTTATCGAAGTAAGTGTTTCCGGCTACCGATATTTCGACGGCTGTCACACTGCGGCTTTACAACAGCCATTTTTGTAATTTCAAAGTAAGCTGGTTATATGTAAGGGCACTTTCTTGAAACATTAGTCGACTTCTACTACTTTAAGTTACCCGGTTTATTCGAAATATTCGTTGAGATAGTGCTCATCCACTGAAATTTGAGACCTGATTCTGCTACGTTATGGTTTATGTTAATATCGGTCCGCATAGCAAAGTAGAAAGTAGTGGACGAGATTTGGTAGTAACAGTTTAAGAACACTGTCATTGTAATCTGGCCCCCCATTGGTGGTCATGAAATACACGAATGACACTGTGAACTCTGCTTACTGTGGCTACCCTTTTTGGGCCTGAAAAACAATCATGTGAAGAGGGTCGACGAACTACTGTACGCTATATAGGCCATGCTGATCCAAAAGAACAAAAACAACTTCGTCTGTTTTCTTTATGCGGACTTTTCGCTACTAATGTGTTGCTTTTACAACCGTACGCGTATATCTGACTTCGAATCATACCGAAGACTCTTCACCTTGCGAAGCAACTTCAGATTGTCATACTATGGACACCGAGCAGCGATTGCTACAGCTCATCTGACCGATACGTTTTCCTTATCAGTCTACTTTTCAACCTGTGCTTTTCGTTCTTCAGTGCGTGGTGAACAGATGGTGACCTGGCGTAGACAAATGAAATCGTTCACGAAGGGGTTGGTCACTGTAGGTCGGGTTCGTCTCCCGGGCTGGGGCCCTCGCGACTCACAGAGTCGGTGGCTTGAGACGTTAGGTGAGATGGCGGCTAATCGAGCTCAGTGGCGTGAATGTTGTCGTTGTTTGGCCGAGTTGTCTGTGAAGTGAGTGCACTTAATGATGCGGGGCAGTGAAAGCCGTAAGGAAGCTGTCTTGCTGATGACGCCTTACTTTCACTTACAGCTCGGTTGTTTGTTTGCAAGGTGTAGGCGCCTTGATGTTGTATGTTTGAATATAGACGTAGCTATTTTTAGTAGTTAGGTCCACTTCCCCTCCCCTCCTCTGTTTTCTTCTTTCTTCCTATATAGGTTTTTTTCTTCGTGGTTGTGTGGCAGTTAAGCATCAGTGTGAACCACTGATGTATTGCTGTCTATGATGATGATGATGATGATGCTTTCCTGGTGGTCAATGGTGTATTCCACAGCGTTGTCTAAAACGCGTGTCTATAAAAAACAGAATGTTAGCTTGCCAAAACCTGCGTGCTTCTCCAGTCGCAAGCCTGAGGATCCAAACAAAGGTACTGTCTATTTGAGGTGTTTCTGCTACCCATGAAACTTTTTTTGACGGTTGCCTACCATCTCCGCGGAAACCTAGGGTTTGAAGCTCCAGTTAATATGGAAGTATAAAACTTTGTCTTATGTTGTCACCAGTCGTTGTTTTACATCATACATGTGCATCCTAATCCTTATGCTGACAAAATGTTTTGGTATGCGTACTTTCTTGGCCATCGCATTGGCTGGTGGCATGGAGTTCACTGCATATTAAGCACGTAACATTTGTTTTTCGTATGTCAGCTTAACAGTCTGAAAAGCTCACAAATCTGAAAGCTGAAGGGTTGACATCATATTTGTGGGCTACAGTTCTGTGTGAACAGACAGGTTGTCAAGCGAAATTGGTCACTCTCCCTCTACAAGTGCCGTCTTGTTATTCGGCGTCCTCAGCCAGGAGGAGATTTCATCGTCGTCGTCCGTACCTTTGGGCTTGTCATAACTTGCACACGAAATTTATGAATCCCTAATTTTTCCACATATGAGGTTCTTGTTCTCTTTTTACCAGCAGTCAACTTCTCCACTTTCCACACTGCATGCTAGTAGAATCATGTTTCGTTTCTTGTAAAGCTCCCCTCCTTGACATTTTCCCGTCTGCAATGCCAAACTTTGCCTCCAAAGTATACAAGTAAACGGTGCAATTTTTCCCGAATTGGATTAACCATTTGTTTAATATCCTTCGGCTTTGGATCATAGACAAAGTAACCAACACTTCGCAGAGGCTGCGGACGCATCTGCACCTTTGTTGAGGACGAAATACTATTTCTTCAAAGTGATTTGGGAACCTGGCTGCTGTTATCTGAAAACCTAGCGTATCCTAGCTGGGGGGTTTTGTCGGCACTCTTCATCGGAAACAACCATCACTATCGTAATCATCACCGTCATGATCATCATCCGTGGTATGGACTTTACTCAAGTTCTCATTATTGCCCGTTGGTTTGTAAACCCTTTGGACCTCTTGGACATACGTATTTCACCCACTTTCTGCCTGCTGTTTACACGCAGTTACGTTTACTGTTTAACTTTTGCTCATTTCGACGCTGTTAGATATCAATCCCAGGGATTATCTGCGCGTGCTAGGATGAATTACATACATTATCTCACTAAACGCAGGATGTTTTCATTCTGCGCGGCGTTTCCTGGTTTAATGTACTGAGGTTTCATATTGCAGCCAGTTTGCTGCGTAACCAATACTAATGACCACTCCGTTTTTCTAATTAAGTCACAAAATCCTCGTTCGTCGGCCCAACAGTTGTTGGAATCATTTAAAAACTGATGTGGCTAAAATCACTTTTGATTTGCATCAGGCAGCTGAAGGAATTGTTAGTTGACTTGGTGACCGTAACCGTGATTGTTGCAAGGACTAACGCATGCCGAACAAATGGTCGTTGTAGAGAGTAGTGACGGTTGCTTTAGAATAGGACGATGCAACAGACAGTTCGTGGAATCATGCTGAAGTGGTCGCTGCTTGGAGGCCTTCGCTTATAGGGGAGGCCGACGTGGAGAGATTCTCCGGTATACCGTCTTCCCGCAATGAAATCCATTTTATAGAGCTTATTTTCATATGGCCTCACTGCTCTTTCGATTCTCATCGCATTTTCAGCTCAGAATACACCGTTGGAACACATGCTCAGTTCTAGTGTTCTTTAGTATTGGCTTCTAATGTTTTCACTTCTCCGATGGAGTGTTGCGATTAAGTTGCAAGATTTACAGACTCTCGCTAATCTGTATTACTTTTGTGTAGGTTGGTTACAATGTATCCACGGAGTGTTTAACGTACATTGCATCAGTTCAGTTCTTCACTTTCTTTGAAGTGTTGCATCATGAAAGGTCTTCTTGAAGCGAAATTTCATAATGTCCGTAGTTACAATTCCATCAGCACGCTTTGTTTATTCGTCCATCACGCACTGGTTGTTCAGACTCGAGGATCTTTAGGTAATAAAATTGGTTTTCGCTGATCGTGTTGTAGATTTTCCCGAACATCTTTCAGTAGTAGACATATAATGTTGTGGTTGGAAGTAATGACACTGTGAGTTATGGTTGTAGGGTTCGCGCGTACAAGTTTGCTGCCAGTAGGTGAAACAAGAGTTTCAAGTTTTCATCAAGTGATTTATTCGCCAATGGCGTGCATGTCAGGTCACGTTGATCACTGGTTATTGCGCTGTCTGGCCTGTATAGCATGCCAGATGGAAACAAGTGTAGATGGGCGAATGTTGAACGGAACTGTCGGATATCTTCGAGGGAAAACAGCATCATCATCATAGACAGCAATACCCGTTGTGATAGAAATGCTAGGCGGGAAAACAGGAGATTGAGACTGCAAAATGGAAGGTGATCAATATCAAGGGAGCTGACGGAGCTATTAAGGTTAAAGTTGAAATGAAGAAAGGAGTAACGATGATAATGAAGAAAGAGACAGAAAAGTTAGTAATAAGATTAGAATACTAGCAAGAGGTTGCAAATGAGGATCGTCTAGGGACGGATTCAAACGTCAGGCTGTTTTTCAAAGGACCTTAAAGTTAGCTATTTCCTATGATGCGGCCGCGGAAAGCGAAGTTATGCTGTCCACAAAATAGACAGCCGCATTGTTCGTTAAGTTTCCACCACGTTGAGAGCGGTGAAAGTTACTTGGGGCATAAAAAATTTCTTGAGAAAAACGACAAGATAATGTGCTTATCGAAGTAAGTGTTTCCGGCTACCGATATTTCGACGGCTGTCACACTGCGGCTTTACAACAGCCATTTTTGTAATTTCAAAGTAAGCTGGTTATATGTAACATTAGTCGACTTCTACTACTTTAAGTTACCCGGTTTATTCGAAATATTCGTTGAGATAGTGCTCATCCACTGAAATTTGAGACCTGATTCTGCTACGTTATGGTTTATGTTAATATCGGTCCGCATAGCAAAGTAGAAAGTAGTGGACGAGATTTGGTAGTAACAGTTTAAGAACACTGTCATTGTAATCTGGCCCCCCATTGGTGGTCATGAAATACACGAATGACACTGTGAACTCTGCTTACTGTGGCTACCCTTTTGGGCCTGAAAAACAATCATGTGAAGAGGGTCGACGAACTACTGTACGCTATATAGGCCATGCTGGTCCAAAAGAACAAAAACAACTTCGTCTGTTTTCTTTATGCGGACTTTTCGCTACTAATGTGTTGCTTTTACAACCGTACGCGTATATCTGACTTCGAATCATACCGAAGACTCTTCACCTTGCGAAGCAACTTCAGATTGTCATACTATGGACACCGAGCAGCGATTGCTACAGCTCATCTGACCGATACGTTTTCCTTATCAGTCTACTTTTCAACCTGTGCTTTTCGTTCTTCAGTGCGTGGTGAACAGATGGTGACCTGGCGTAGACAAATGAAATCGTTCACGAAGGGGTTGGTCACTGTAGGTCGGGTTCGTCTCCCGGGCTGGGGCCCTCGCGACTCACAGAGTCGGTGGCTTGAGACGTTAGGTGAGATGGCGGCTAATCGAGCTCAGTGGCGTGAATGCACATAAAGCCAATTACTAAAGAACACTAGAACTGAGCATGTGTTCCAACGGTGTATTCTGAGCTGAAAATGCGATGAGAATCGAAAGAGCAGTGAGGCCATATGAAAATAAGCTCTATAAAATGGATTTCATTGCGGGAAAGACGGTATACCGGAGAATCTCTCCACGTCGGCCTCCCCTATAAGCGAAGGCCTCCAAGCAGCGACCACTTCAGCATGATTCCACGAACTGTCTGTTGCATCGTCCTATTCTAAAGCAACCGTCACTACTCTCTACAACGACCATTTGTTCGGCATGCGTTAGTCCTTGCAACAATCACGGTTACGGTCACCAAGTCAACTAACAATTCATTCAGCTGCCTGATGCAAATCAAAAGTGATTTTAGCCACATCAGTTTTTAAATGATTCCAACACTGTTGGGCCGACGAACGAGGATTTTGTGACTTAATTAGAAAAACGGGTGGTCATTAGTATTGGTTACGCAGCAAACTGGCTGCAATATGAAACCTCAGTACATTAAACCAGGAAACGCCGCGCAAGAATGAAAAGAAGGGAAAACATCCTGCGTTTAGTGAGATAATGTATGTAATTCATCCTAGCACGCGCAGATAATCCCTGGGATTGATATCTAACAGCGTCGAAATGAGCAAAAGTTAAACAGTAAACGTAACTGCGTGTAAACAGCAGGCAGAAAGTGGGTGAAATACGTATGTCCAAGAGGTGCAAAGGGTTTACAAACCAACGGGCAATAATGAGAACTTGAGTAAAGTCCATACCACGGATGATGATCATGACGGTGATGATTACGATAGTGATGGTTGTTTCCGATGAAGAGTGCCGACAAAACCCCCCAGCTAGGATACGCTAGGTTTTCAGATAACAGCAGCCAGGTTCCCAAATCACTTTGAAGAAATAGTATTTCGTCCTCAACAAAGGTGCAGATGCGTCCGCAGCCTCTGCGAAGTGTTGGTTACTTTGTCTATGATCCAAAGCCGAAGGATATTAAACAAATGGTTAATCCAATTCCGGGAAAAATTGCACCGTTTACTTGTATACTTTGGAGGCAAAGTTTGGCATTGCAGACGGGAAAATGTCAAGGAGGGGAGCTTTACAAGAAACGAAACATGATTCTACTAGCATGCAGTGTGGAAAGTGGGAAGTTGACTGCTGGTAAAAAGAGAACAAGAACCTCATATGTGGAAAAATTAGGGATTCATAAATTTCGTGTGCAAGTTATGAAACAAGCCCAAAGGTACGGACGACGACGATGAAATCTCCTCCTGGCTGAGGACGCCGAATAACAAGACGGCACTTGTAGAGGGAGAGTGACCAATTTCGCTTGACAACCTGTCTGTTCACACAGAACTGTAGCCCACAAATATGATGTCAACCCTTCAGCTTTCAGATTTGTGAGCTTTTCAGACTGTTAAGCTGACATACGAAAAACAAATGTTACGTGCTTAATATGCAGTGAACTCCATGCCACCAGCCAATGCGATGGCCAAGAAAACATTTTGTCAGCATAAGGATTAGGATGCACATGTATGATGTAAAACAACGACTGGTGACAACATAAGACAAAATTTTATACTTCCATATTAACTGGAGCTTCAAACCCTAGGTTTCCGCGGAGATGGTAGGCAACCGTCAAAAAAAGTTTCATGGGTAGCAGAAACACCTCAGATAGACAGTACCTTTGTTTGGATCCTCAGGCTTGCGACTGGAGAAGCACGCAGGTTTTGGCAAGCTAACATTCTGTTTTTTATAGACACGCGTTTTAGACAACGCTGTGGAATACACCATTGACCACCAGGAAAGCATCATCATCATCATAGACAGCAATACATCAGTGGTTCACACTGATGCTTAACTGCCACACAACCACGAAGAAAAAACCTATATAGGAAGAAAGAAGAAAAAGAGGAGGGGAGGGGAAGTGGACCTAACTACTAAAATAGCTACGTCTATATTCAAACATACAACATCAAGGCGCCTACACCTTGCAAACAAACAACCGAGCTGTAGTGAAAGTAAGGCGTCATCAGCAAGACAGCTTCCTTACGGCTTTCACTGCCCCGCATCATTAAGTGCACTCACTTCACAGACAACTCGGCCAAACAACGACAACA